>SJJU01012195.1:5103-21285 GCA_012932125.1 Conopomorpha cramerella
TTCTAAGCTGCCTCCCCACCAATTTTCTACCAAATCGGTTCAGCCGTTTTTGAGTTATAAATGGAGTAACTAACACGACTTTCTTTTATATATATAGATAACGCTATGTTAATCGTCAATCAAAACCTATTTGATCGAAACTTCCTGTAACAACTTACATAACTGTTCTTATTGACGTCAACATTCACATTCCTGATCAGATTTCTGTTTTTCACGTCAATGAGGTATTCCCATCCACTTTCTCACCACTGTGATTCCTGTCACAGCCAGGATCTACAGCGTCATCCAAAATAAAAGAGAGCTTAATCAATGACGACTGGGCAAGATCCTCTTTGGCCAGCCTTCTGTTTTGGATATCATATAGTAATTATACACACATCAAAAGTGTCTAGGGATCAAGATTATTTTTGCTCTAAAAAAATCTGAATGAATGAATTCAGTTTATGTAAAATATATTATTGATTGCAATCTTCTAAAATGTACTTGATCCCTAGACACTTTTGATGTGTGTACTAAAAACAATATAGAAATAAGAGGAAAAATATTATATGCGCTGCACGGCAATGCAAACAATTTGATTTTATCTTCCCTAATCTGAATAGTGGGAGACCGCATTATTACAAACGAGACACAAATTTATTTTTACTCGTCTTTGGGCTGCCATGATGAGACAGTGGGTGCTAAAAATGGTCAATCCAAAAGCCTATATAAACAAATTCGCCCTAAACAATATAAACCCACTCAGAAATCCCCCATTTCTCTGGTAAGCCGAGGGACTGGCTGGTAAAAACAAGTCATTTACCCTGCTGAGTCACGTACGAGAGAGAGTCGACACAAAACCTATACAGTTCCTTCAAAACCTGAACTACGATGCATTACAAACCACATACAGCGACAGCTCAAGCAAAGAACCAAACTGTATCCAACATACTGTCAATGTATTCTATAAAAATACCTCCGTACTTACTTTTTTTTTTCGGTAGGACCAAAATCACGTGACCTGGATAATAGTACAAAAAGTATTACGAAATTGTACAAGTCTTTGGCGTTTCGGCACCGAATGAAGTCCTGCGCGAAGCTTTGGAACAATTAACTTTAGTCCGATAGCAAAGCCTCAATACTATTCTGAGGGTTTAAGATTGTGTGTTTCTGAAAAACTTTAACTAGCATAGATTCTGTAGTAAAATGGACTGTATTGGGTAGATAAATAGGAACGAGATCAGTTCAATTGACATTGGTTCATCATCGTCATCATTGGCGCATATTATTCTACTGGGTGAAAAATCAAATAAATACTTCTAGTGGTTTACTCGCACTTCACTATTAGTACACTAGTACCTTACTCGCTGTCAAAATTAAGCGGAATACCAAATGGCGGTCTACCAAAGAGCAATCATAACACAAGTAACGAGCAGAATACGCAATTACGTGGTATACTCGTACTATAATCGCACTCGCAGTTCACTAGAACATGACTAGCTAGTGGCTAGCAGACTACCAAATGTGCTTAATCATTCTATTATAGTACGAGTGGCAGTTATATTATTTAGCAGACTTGACACCCTGCTGGACATCAGTGGCGTGCACTGGCTTTTACGACAAGGTAGGCATTAATCCCCAAGGATTGACACCCATGTATAGGTAAAATGACGTCTTTACCAATAATCGCCACGGTTGGTAGGCGGGTTTGCGATCGCAGTGGTTTTGTGGTTTCACTCACAGAGAGCGTTGCTGTCCGTTCTTTTGCCTCTTGATATCCCCACGACGGGAAAAGTTGGGCTGGGGTGGTGACACAGTCATATATTCTATTAGCCGTCACGACACGGCTTTTCGGCTTTGCGAAAAAAAAAATTCCTTTTCAGTAAAAAAAGGCTATTTTTAATAAAATAACTCTTCACCGTGCTATAAGGCGTTTCACAACGACGATTATATCGCTAATAGCCACTTCACCCTCCTTAAGGCTTATAATAGATCTTTATTAGCTATTATACAAATAAGTGCTTTTTAGGGTTCCCTAAGCAAAGGTTAGGCTGCTCGCCGGCGAACGAGAATAGGTGATCGATTTTCGGGAATAACATGATAATGCTTAATGATTATTTTTCTGTATGATATTAGATAATATGTTATGATGAAGATTATGATAATGGTGGCTTTGTTCATCCTTTCATTGTGATAATATTGATTACTATCCATTAAGGAAGGTTCTTTATAACCACGAACCAAAAATATATTGTATTCTACAAAAAAAAGTGATTAACCTAAATACTCTAGCAAAAAGCGTCTGTGGTCCAGTTGGTCGGACACTTGACTTGTAACCGGGAGGTCCCGGGTTCGAGTCCGGCTACTGCACGTGTACCAATGGGACTCTTTTTCAGAGCCTATGTACGCAACGCAACGCTCGTACGGTGAAGGACACATCGTGATGAAACCCGCACACCACAAGGTGTGTGAACCCTATAACGGCGATGGGCTCACCCCCTGTCACGTTGGGTTTTAATACGCTTGGTGAACCGTGGGTACTTGCTTTAGCAAGTGCCTCTGCCTACCCCTCTTTGGGATTAAAGGCGTGAAGTGTATTTATTTATTTTATTTACTCTAGAAGTATACCTTGACTCACTTTTTTACACGACGACGTTTAGAAACAATGAGGAGTTTTCTAAAAAACACAAACAATCTGTCAATGATAGTAGGAAACGAAAGAGATGCAAATATTTTATTCTATGATCGTTCATCTTCGGAAGCGCTCTTTTGTGTTTTTTTTTAACTTCTTATTGCATGTTTCGTGGTCACGAGAGGATTGACTATGGTCTTAAACATATCACCTTAAAAGCCGTAAATTGTACGTTTAGCATGCATGCCTAGACTTGTCTCGAAGCGGTTCGACGCGTCTCCGGACGAAGCATACTAGTGCACGGTATTGGCCGGTATGATGTTAAACAAACTTTTAGGTATTGCTGCTCTAACATAGCCAATATAATAATGATAATGTTAAAGAAAAAATAACCGACTTAAACTATTAGTCACCCCCACGACGTTTTCAAATTCAACTTGAATTATCTGGTCTGTCATGACCAAACCCTAGCTTCGTTATCCCGATGATACCCATCACAGGCAGACCACCTTTAAAACATCTTCTTTCAAAGAAAAAAAGTAATCATCGAAATCAGTACATAAACTACAATGTTATCCGCGAACAAACATTAAAAAACATATAGTTGAGAAAAAATGCTTTTTAAAGTCGCTTAAAAAAGAAAAATGCCGGTTCGAGAAAATGTCTACGCTTTTTTTATGCTAAGCTTACAGTCCCTGTATTATGACATCTTAGGATAATATTGTTTATGTGGCGTAACAGTGACAGAGCTGTACCACTCATCTATCGCTATCCTTGTTGCACAACGTAAACAATATTGTTATGATACCCCAGGGCCCCAGAACCCTGTCCTCATGCAATTCCTTCGAGTTCTCCCAGGACCCACCCTGCTCGCGACGGACGAACGGGTGTTATCGTGGGGGTTTAGTCGGTAAAAGTCCAACACTACCCCGTTAGCTGTCCCCATGACGGCGGGGTGTCCATGAGTGCCCCAAGTAAAACAGGGCCCCAGGTCCTTACGGAACCCATCGTAAGCGTGCGACTCGCACTTGGGCCGTTTCGTTATCTCAGAAACGATTCAGGTAATGCGCCCTTTCCAAAAGGGGGCCTTAGTTCAATGGCATTCCGTAATTGGGTTGAGAAAATTATGAATGCGTAATGCGCAAGTAGGTGCCTAATAAAGATGTCAAGATTTTTTTAATGAATTAACATATTTTATAAATAAGGACTTATTTTATTCCTGTTATTTTAACGTCGCTTGCTTTGTTTGATTGTTTTCATTTTCTTAGCAAGCTAAAATGGAAATTAAATGGTAAGGTAAGTACAGATTGTATTAACTTTTATGTACCTATTTATATTAAAGCCAGCTGAATTAGCATACGATGTTTCTACGTCTATATACATAATTAACAGTGTATGTCTAATATAATAGATATTCATATAAACTCCCACCCCCTTTTTATAACTTAGGGGAATTAATGAAAAAAAAACCTTTTTTTATCTCACGTAAACTTCATAAATTGAACTCTTGTGCAACATTTTAGCTTTCTAAGGTGAAGGACTTTGAGTTTAATACATTATAGTTAACATAGTATAGTTCGTGCATTTCATGAATGCGCGCGGGCCTTAGATGTGTGAGTCGTATATGGACACGCTAGTTGATAGTTCAAACGAAAACAAACTGCCACACACATCTAAGGCACGCGCGCATTCATGAAATGCACGAACTATAATCCGACGAACTGGTTAAGACGGTAAGCATGAATTGGCGGAGAAAGGCACAAGACCGATCGTTGTGGCTTGCCTTTGTGGAGGCCTATATCCAGCAGTGGACGTCAGTGAGCTGACATGATGATTTAAACACCGAAACTGGGTAGGAAGAGGTACTTGAGAGATAAATGTACACGGTTTATCAAGTATTTTTTTTATCTGTAGGAATTCTTAACATCAGACAGGATGGTTCATAGCAATAAAAAAATATAACGGTAGTCATAAACTCATTGATGGCATAGTTTAATTCAAGAAGCAAACGAGTTGTTAAAACTTTTCTTTAGTTTTTTTCTGTATGCCTTTTCAAACTTCTTTCGTCTTAGATATCTCTCGTATTAGATATCATTTAACACGATAAACGCCATGGCGGGCAGCGTGTGTCCGCACATACACTATACCCCAGAGCCAAAGTAAAATATATGAAATGTACGCAAAACGCCAAGCTTCTTTTTTCAAAACAATCCTAAAATGAACCCGGGATATTCCCACCCACTTTCCCACCACTGTGATTCCTGTTAGAGCCAGGATCTACAGCGGCATCCAGAATAGACAAGAGCTCAATCAGTGACGACTGGGCTAGATCCCGGGGGGCCTAGCCTTCTGTCTTGGATCCCACATAAAATGAATGCCTAATCAAAGCAACGAGCATTCGGAGTCTATTTCTCGAGATATGCACTGTCAGGCACCAGTGACGGAGAGTTGGTCTACAGACTCCACACGCCAAGCCTGCGCCTGATCCCTCAGACGGAGGAGAGTTGGAAGCCAAGCACCCGCCCGTGCCGGGCGGGGGAGAGTTGGCCATAGTGACGCCCCGCATCCTTTGGTCCACCGCCCGGGACTAAAGGAGCACGCCCAATGACCCTCCCGTATTCACGGGAGGCGAGGACACTACGGACAAGCGCCAAACGGCGCACACCCAGTCTCCCCACACCGAAAGGGTGTGTGAAGACCACGAGTCGCAACAAGCATTTGGAGTCTATTTCTCGAGATATGCACTGTCAGACACCAGTGCCCGCTCGGCCTCAGAATACGTCCAAACGAAAGTGCACACGCTGGAGCCAAACACGGGTCATCAGAAAGGAAAGGATCCTTTATCTTAACTCGAAAGTTTAGTATCGTTGATCACTACCTACCTACAAGACCTTTGCTCGTGCACCTGTTGCACCCAATATACAGAAATAACATCTCTATCGAAGCCACCGTCTACCAATGAAAAAGAAAAACAACAAAAACAAACTAAAAAAAAATGAGCAAAATCACAACGCCCCGTTTACCTTCAGCTTTCACGGGATATCGCGGGCTTCGCTGCACCGACTTCAAAAGGCTTTATCTACGCTACATTAGCCCTTGACACCTATGAAATAAAGGTGTTTCTCTCATGATCGTCCGTCCGGAAGCACGGGCCGGTTCGACCGGAAAATACCGGCACTCGTCGACAGCAAATAAACCCTGCGTGTTTGCTATTCGCTAAGGAACATCGGTGAAATGAAACCACTGTACCTGGGCTGTGCTTCCTAAGAAACTGTATTGAATACTAGTTTAGTTAAAACAGCGAAATGTATAGATAATTTTGTCCCTGATTGTGTATGAAGAGGGGTTTAAGCTGGATGTACATAATGGCCAGCAATCAAAAACGGTGCCGAAATGTTTTTCTAAGCAAAATCAGTCTTTGTAGGTATTACTTTTGTAAAGGGGTGTGCACAATAATACACATGCTGGTATTTGTATCAAATTATAGCAATTTTTACTTACGCTTAAGTCGTTTTATTTTCTAAAACGCACTTTCCAAGTTGGAACCTCGTAACAAAATAATGTGGTTTTTTTCAGAAGTTTCCTTACGCTTGTTTGTGTTCAAAATGTTGACCATCTAAATATTTTATCTATTATTACCGAGAGTTATTATAAAGAGTTATTATTGTTGGTATTATTGTTATTTACTTACCTAAGTGCCGGCTAATTCTGATTAGATTATTTTTTAATCATTTGGACTCTCAATTGTGAGCTCTTGTCAAAATCACCAGATGCTGATTTTGACATGAGTCCTGCACAATCTTCAGAGAGAATTTAAAACATGACTACAGAGTAATGCATGCCTTAAAACATTTAAGAAATATTTTCATATTAAACAAAATATATTATCTTGACTCACATCTGTATAATACTGCCGAAATAAGATTTATAGAAAACTTATGAGTTATTATGAGAGAGTTTCATAACTGTACGCTTAGCCTTATTTATAACAGTGCAATGACTAGTCCAAATATATTCCAAACTCAAGTTAACTTGTCAGTTGTATATCAACTACGAAATAACTAGTTTCAGTAGACGAAGAAGGGAGTTAGTCGCCAACATAGCAAAGGCAGACACGTGCAATTTAATTGACCTCTAGTCAACATAACGACTCATTTGCGAACACGTGTGCTACATTCACAAGGCCATGTCTACTCTGAACTGTCAATACGTCCTATCAAAACCGTCAGTATGATACGAGTTTGATTAGTATTACTATGTCAGTTAGTACTTTTTGTGTTAAAAATTGCATGAACTTTTAAAATCAGATAGGACCTGTTGCTAGTTCAAAGTCGATATCGACTATGTACTGTCAATACGTACTATCAAAACCGTCAGTATGATACGAATTTGATTAGTATGACTATGTCATTTAGTACTTTTTGGTTTGAAATTTGCATGAACTTTTATAATCAAATAGGACCTATTGCCACTATCGATTCCCACCGCTGGCAGGTATTTAGGTGATGAGCTTTTAAGTACTTGTTGGATGTGTCTGGGTGTTTTATTATATAAGTTACTAGCTGTCCCGGCAAACATTTGTTTTGCCATAATAAGTTGCCTTTGTACCCCGTGTATTGGGAGAAATACAACTGGCAGGTGGATAAAAAATAGATAGTAGCCGATTCTCAAGACCTACTGAATACGCATATAAAATTTGGTGAAAATCGGTAAAGCCGTTTCGGAGGAGTATGGCAACGAAAACTGTGACACGAGAATTTTATATATTAGATAGATGTATTTAAAAGAAAAAAAAAAGTATTTAAGTAAGTATATTTCGTTGTCTGATTTCCATAACACAAGTGCTTTAACTACTTAGCATGGGATGAAGGCAATATGTGTGTTGTTGTAAAATATTCATTATTATTATTTATTGGTTTTAAAATTAATTCTCTCTTCACTAGGGAGGTAAATAATTATCACTACTGCGGGCTTGTGGCCAACAATAGTGTGATGAAATTTAGGATGATAAAAATTTGCGAACGATTCGACAAGCGTTGAGGTTATTATTTTAGAGATAATTATTATTATTGCCAGTTCAAAGTCGAAATACAGAAATAAAGCTTTAAAGCGCTTACAAGCACTGGTAACCCGCCTTTTTACATTTGTTATAACCAACAAGTGCTTCTCGGCGCCGTTCAATAATAATACATATAATAATATAATGTTTATTAACCAATTTCTTACAAATAAGCATTTACACTTGAAATTTATAAATTTTTCAGGCTTGGAGCAAATGTGAGTCACGCTTACTTTCGGGTTTGCGATGGGTTCACACTAGGCTATGCCTGTATCGTGAAACCCTGTTTTTACTCTATAACAGTCCCATTAGCGCTTTTTACATAATTAGCCATATTAACAAACAACCGTGACATTTACATATGAATGTGTCAGTGTAAGCATGTATATGTTTAGAAATGTATAAGTACGTATCTGTGTAGTAATTTGGGAGAAAGATAAAATAAATAATAATAACTAAGCAGTTAGGAACATTTGCTAAAATAATACATATATACGTAATTTTAAATAGAATACTTGATAATAAGCAAGCACAAGGAATCATTTACTTAATGAGAGTCAGGATTTCCTCGGTTTCCTCATACTTATGGGCCGTTACCAGCCGTGCTTACAGGTCGATTTTAAGCGCTGTCACGTTCAAAGTACTTTCACCAAATGCAATTGTAACTATTACAACATGTTTTTTATGGCACAATCCTAAGCGAAATGACCACATGATGCATTATGGAAAGAATGGATGAAAGTCGATTGACGAAAGAGATTTATATGGGTGATGTAATGGGCCGGCTGAGTAGAGGTCGCCCCAGAAGGACATATAAAGACCAGATTGGTGATGTCCTGACCGAAGGTGGCGTGAAAAGTACTCGAAACCGGATGTCATGTATGAAAAGGTGTATGAATGTAGATGAAGCGAAAGGGGTATGTCAGGATCGTGACAGATGGAGATCTGTAGTCTCTGCCTACCCCTCTGGGAGACAGGCGTGAAGTGTATGTATGTATGTATCCCTAAGGCATAAGGTTTAGTAACACGCCTTGCTTGCCACGTGACTGACATCCGGAAAATAAAAACAAAATCTCTGTATGTGTAAAAAGTGGTAGGTCACGCCGCTCGATTATTCCTAGACACTACACAAGCACATCGTATAATTATTGTGTTGAGATGATAAGCGGTGATAAGTTAAACGCATTATTTCTGTACACGGCCTAAGATAAAAAAATATTGTTTAAGTTAAATTTTAATTGGAAGTGTGCACCCCGCCTTATTTATTATTAAGCGCACTCACACACTGTTCTGTCACCGAAAATACCGTGTATTTTAATTTATTTACCACCATAAGCGACATTCACTCGGTTCCAATAAATACAAAAAACACATACGCTCGTGTCAGTAATCCAAAAGTGGGCAACACAACTTTAAGGTGACAAGACCTCTAAAACTCCATACCAGGTGGATTTACCATTTGCGCCAACCAAACGCTTTGCGTCTACTTTCACAGTGCGAACCGCCAGGATGTGGAATGACTTGCCGTAGTCTGTGTTTTCTGCGCAGTACAGTCTGAAGGTATTCAAGTCGCGGGTGAATAGGTACTTAATGAACTAGTGTGCTCCGTCGTAGACCACATCGCTGCTTAACATCAGGCAGGGTGGTGTCAAACGCTTGTTCATAGCGATAAAAAGACAACTTAGGTCACATTTAGCATAATAAGAAGTCAAAAATGTCAATATGAGCCTCAGTTACAACTTGCTAGCTCATAGCCTGAATAAACCTAAGAATCCGAATAAACGAGCCATCAAAAACAGACACTGGTGGCGAGCAACAGCCTTTTTTATCTATACCAATATTATGAAGAGGAAAGGTTTGATTTTTTGTTTGTACTGAACAAATTTGAAAAATTAATTCACTGTTGGAAATCTACACTATTCCTTATAGGCTATATTTTATCTCTAAATTCCCACGGGAACATCACGCGGTATATCATCATCATCATCATCAGCCCATACTTGTATATACGCGCGGTATATACAATATGAAAAAGTTAATTAAGTTCTTGCTAGTAGCTGTGGTCCGCGTAGGCTCCGCGCAAACGGTGACCTGTTTGCGCGGAGCCTAAATCTCCAGCACCCCCAACACAGAGCTCAAAAAAAGAAATAACAAGATAAAATGTGTTGAAACAAGCTAAGTCGCACGATTTGTGCCATAACAGCTAAACACAGCGCGTATTTGTTATAATTGTGTGTTATGTTGTGCATCAAAAGTGTCTAGGGATCAAGTACATTTTAGAAGATTGCAATCAAGAACATATTTTACAAAAACTGAATTCATTCATAATTTATTCAAAATGTGGTGATAAGTCATTGATACAGGCACGGGGAATCAGGTAGGAGACCAATCCAGAAGATTAGATTTGATTTAAATTAATTAGATTTTTATTTTAGAGCTAAAAATGTTCTTGATCCTTAGACACTTTTGATGTGTGTGTATTAGTCGCCAGTATATCGTGATCATTCGACATTTCCCCTAAAATGATCATGGAAATCGTTAGGGGAAGCCCTCGACCAGCACTAGTCATGTGGCTAATGACGAGTTCTGAATCTAATCTTCTGGATTGGTCTCCATCCATAAATTAGATTTTTATTTTAGAGATGAAAATGTTCTTGATCCTTAGACACTTTTGATGTGTGTATGTCGTGTATTTTTTGACGCGCGTGCGTTTCAGATACCATAGGCGGCTTATATGACATGCCAGTAAGAAACGCAGCTGATGAATTTTCTTTACATTCCAGATTAGCATGGGATACGTTATAATCACAGTGTGTTTGCGGTGAGGTAACAAGCAACCCTTTTCTGAAGCGTTACCAAATGTTCAAATATGTTGAATTAAAACACCGTAGGAAGGGATGAATGAAATTTGCATTTTGTTTTTACAACGCTGGGGAGAATGGGGAGGGGATGTGGTTGAGTCAATGGAGAATTTCCTCGTCGCTGTATCAGTCCTAATTTCTGTCACTTATTATCATTTTTATGCCAAAATCTTCAAATAATATATGAGTAGAAAAATAGACTACCTATAAGTATTTTTTTTTCTTTTTTTTTTATTTGTCCGACTTACATACTACTTTACAGAGTTTACTCTTATGAGATGGTGAAATTTAATAGTACAAGTGCCGTAAATAACAATAATAAAATATAGGTACATACAAAACGAGACAAAAACAGTCACAAATAGAACAAAAAAAATAAATAAGAAAAGTGTTACACACTACTTTTATACTAAGCCGTGTGTTTGATGGTGAATAGCTTACATGAGTCACCACCCCAGCCGAACTTTTCCCAACGTGGGGATCGTACGAAGCGACCGGCGATTTCCTTATCATCCACACACCACCACAAGGGACCAAGCAAAATATTAAAAAAATCTTCTTTGCAAAAAAGAAATAATCATAAAAATTGGTTCACAATAGGCGTAGTTATCGGCAAATATAAATAAAGTATATATAAAATATATATTATAAATAAATATACGGTAAAATTGAGAAAGACTCCTTTTTGAAGTCACTTAAAATATAAAACTGTCATGTTTCATGACAAATAAAAGATAACCTATTACTTAAATTACTTCCATACATAGAAACACACGTAAGTGAAAATTATTGACACCTATTCCAGGAAATTAAGACATTTTGTGACGAAGCTAGAAGAGAAATGGCGTGACAATTTCTTCTGAAAGACGTTTCTTTTTTGCTCTCCGTTTTGTATTGAAACGTTATTCTCAGATAGGTTACATTACTTTTTGTTTTACTAGTTTTCGATAAAATAAATATTAATAAGGCTAAGGAAATTGTTTTCTTACTGAAATCAATCATGTGAAAATCGATAATCATAAGTGGTGTTTATGGTAGATACACACATCAAAAGTGTCTAGGGATCAAGTACATTTTAGAAGATTGCAATCAAGAATATATTTTACAAAAACTGAATACATTCATAATTTATTCAAAATGTGGTGATAAGTCATTGATATAGGCATGGGGAATTAGGTGGGAGACCAATCCAGAAGATTAGATTTGATGTAAATAAATTAGATTTTTTAGAGCTAAAATGTTCTTGATCCCTAGACACTTTTGATGTGTGTAGTTAAGTATGGTATTTTATTAGTAACGAAAATAAATGAATAAATATTTATATAGAATGAAGGAAATAATGAAACTAATACTATTTTGACATTTCATTTCAAATGTGTATTTATGTCTGTTTGTTACGATTTTACGAGAAAACTACTGGCTTGAGAAAATAACTGTAGTTTCATTGGGAAATACACCCGTGAGCAAAAATTCTGGGTCACACATATCACTTTTCTACACTCAACACATCTGAATATCTTGCAAACGAAGAGAGCTAGCTCAGTTAAAGAAACTGTTTTTGACCGTTTGTTTAGTATTCGTTTCTTTCGGACGTTTACTTTTTTTTAAATCATACATTATTATCTTGAAGCTTTGTGTTATGATATTGTATATATTTACGAAATAGCACGTATAAGGATGAAATTAAAAAAAAAATATTTTGATTTATTCAGTCTCAGAAATATATAATTTATTCAACTTGTACATAATGACCCGAATTTATTGTGTATATACGATTGTATTTAACACGTTCTACGGACATAAATAATGTAGAAAATACAAGAGGCATTTTATTTCTAATGGGTGCTTACCTTTGATTATATTTCCAAAACTTTGTTAGCATAAAACACGCAAAAACATCTCAAAATGATGAATGCTTGCAACTTCGCAGAAATTGCCTACACACCTTCGAGTCAAAATCAGCTTTCTAAAACCAACGAAACTTGACATTGTCTCTTCAATAAACTCTATACTCAGAAAGCCCAAAATACAATGTATATTTCACCTTCTCGTAGCGAGATATAAACGTGACATGTGCCAGTGTAAACTCACCTTTACTGCAAAGGAAATTTCGTAATAGAACAAGCATAACTGACGCTTTCCTAACCTGCCTACCTTAAGTAAGATAAATGGAGAAAATACTTCTGTCAAGCAAAAGCTTACATTTTGTATCTGAGCTTCGTTGGCTCTACATTTCATTTGACAGCGTAGTTCAATAGAATATCACGTTCAAATGTTTGTCTGTCGACTTCAACCAGTGTTATGTGACCTTCCATTGCCTTGGTTGTGTTCGATAGAGAGGTCATTGTAGCATTGTTTGTGTAAAATTAATAACAAACATCGTTTTGTGATGTATTTGTGTGGTAAAGTTTTACTTCAATACAATGTTAGGCTGGTGCAACGAAATGTAGAGATACTGAAGTAAAGAAACAGCGCGACAAAAACCAATTACAGACGTATTTGTTCCCCTAAACGCCAACTGTCAGAAACAGAGGTGGATTTAATACAAATGGTTTGATAATGAAAACGCTCGCAATGAAAAGAGTATGCCTAAGTAAAAGTACTGACAGACTTATATTGAATAAACATTTAATATCATTTCAGTGCGCGTTTCCTTAAAAAATGGACTGACAGACTTGACTTTGAATTGTAATAGAATGTCGAGCATTCGCCGTTTGTATATGTATGAACCCTTTAATATCGTTTTTTAAAATTAATATATAATATATGCATAGGTACTTATTTGAAGGAATGAAGTATTGATACTGATTTGGCGGCAATAAAATTACATTTTATCGTATAGTTATTTGATCTACTGTCTGTTATAAATTAATATTTTTGTAACTTTAGCTAAAATATATATTATCATTTCTGTGTTAGCCTATAATTAAGATAGCTACTGTAATTTCTGCGGTTTTTTTGGATTTTATTGGTCTCTTTTCGAATTATGACTGGATATATGCGATTTTGTAAAGTAAAATCGTTTTTGATAACATGTTAATTCTTAATTCCTAATTTTCTTCTCCAGGATGGTGCGATTCAACTAAACTGAAATTGATATTCCCGAGGGAAAACAAAAATATTCCTTTATACCGCAATATAACCGAAGTCCACGCAGGCGAAGCCGCGGGCGGAGTGCTATTTATTATATTATGTTATTTTCATAAATGTTCTTTCCTTGTTTTATATCCTGTTTTTTACACATGCGCTTACGTTTCAAGTAGAACGAGAAAGGACCGAAAAATTTTACAAGTTTAGCATCACACAAAAACTCTCCGGAAGCGGAAACTCTGCAACCAATGTGCCAATTTATAATTTCCATTATCTGTACCTCGCACCACCTGCCACTTGAAATCTCATCCTTTCTGTACCTTTATTGTTAATAAATACGTGTTCATATGAAAATTTACTGTAAATTATTTCAGTGCGCAGACAATTCATGGTATATGTGTCAGCGTTAATTTTAATTATAGCTGTCAAGGTTCATACAGCCGAAGAACGAATGTACCTTGCTTTTGTACAGTCATGAACATTTTGTTTAGAACGTGACACACGAACTGTACAGTACGTCTCCCTTTGTTTAAGATGTGGACATCCGTGTAGTAAAGCCCATTTAACTAAATTTACATTTTAAACAATGTTCAATATAGGCAGTGGCGTGCACTGGCTTTTACGACAAGGTAGGCGGTACTCCCCACGGATTGACACCTATGTATAGGTAATATGTCTTTACGAAATATAGATTCCTCCCACAAAACACAGGACCTTCGTCAGCCTATGTCGTGAGTACAACAAAAACAGATCTAGCTAACTCTGCTATTAGGTCGGGTAGCCAAAATATTAAGGTAGGCAGTGTCTTTTTGCCTATATGGTGTGCACGCCACTGAATATAGGTAGGCATTTACTTCAGACAAGTGATTTTGGACTCTATCTGTTGGCATTAGAATCTAAATCAAATCTGTTTTTTTATCAATGTATAACAATATTTTTTTATAAATTTCACGACAAATGTTAAGTTAGACCTAAATAGGTCTCCGGCATGTTCCCATGAAACAAAAATGTTACGCATTTTCTTCACAGCAGTGGTCCCGGAAGAAAATATGAATATATTGATTTCGAATTGATACAATTTGCCGCACAATTAATTTTTTTTTTCTTTCGTGAAGAACCTTTCATGACAATAAGACAACTAAAAAGTATATGAGAAATCGAATGATCACCGTTGCACCGATGGGAAATATTTAGGAATCTAAAATCTATACTAATATTATAAAGGTGAAGAGTTTGTTTGTTTGTTTGAACGCGCTAATCTCAGGAACTACTGGTTCGAATTTTTCAGTTTTCCTCGAACGAGGAAGGCTTTAGGCTATGTATCACTGCAACTATTAGGTGCGAAGAAATCATGGAACATGTGAAGAAAACGGGGAAAATTATTCATCCTCGAAGGATTTGAGCGTTGCGTGCGCTGCGAAAATAATGTATATTGGCGAAACAATGTTTGCCGGAGCAGTTAGTTATATATAATACTAGATGACCTGTCAAACGTTGTTTTAGCAATAAAAATTATTAACAGAGTTTCCCTGATATTATTATGTAGGCCTCACACCTACAAACCTTCCTCTAAAAACACTATACCTTTTAAAAAAACCGTATCAATATCCGTAGCGTAGTTTTAAAGATCCAAGCATACATAGGGACAGACAGCTGGAGGCGACCTCGTATATATTAATACTACTATAGATAATTTTCTGCCTCGGTAGATGTTATTTTGTACGGAGGTGAAAAAATGGTTTTTCATTTCCCCGCATTAACCACTTTATAAAAGTTCGTATTGATGAGCCAAACAACGTTTCTATGACCATTGCTCGGGGTCCTTTTACACGCAGTATCTTATCACTTAATAACAGATTATAGAATGTAACCTAGTAAGTGATGTATACCTAATTCTGTACATGTGCATATGTTTTTATAATTGTTTTATGGAAAATATTACTTTACTATACTACTGTTAGACTATGTACCAAATTGATTTTAAATAAATGTATGAGGGGTCGGTTGGTGTAGTGGTCAGCATCTCTGCCTCCATTATATAAGGTCGTGGGTTCGATTCCCACCGCTGACAGGTATTTAGGTGATGAGCTTTTTAAGTACTTGTCGGATGTGTCTCGGTGTTTTATTTATATAAGTATGTATTTAAAAGAAAAAAAAACGTATTTAAGTAAGTATATTTCGTTGTCTGAATTCCATAACACAAATGCTGTAGCTACTTAACATGGGATGAAGGCAATGTGTGTGCTGTTGTAAAATGTTTATTATTTATTATTAATTTATTTAGTACTAGTGGACACCCCGCGATTTCATTCACGTAGTTTAGTAGTACCTGCATCCCAAATTTCAAGCGTCTAACTTGAGCCGTTTAGGTTTTTCATACAAAAGAATTTTCCCGTTTATTCTCGTTCCCATGGGAATTTCAGGAATTCCTTTCTTAGTGCTCCCCTATGGCACCTAAGCTATGTCCGTACAAAATTTCAAGTGTCTACGTTTAGCCGTTTGGGCTGTGCGTTGATATGTCAGTCAGTCAGTCAGTCAGTCATTCAGTCAGCTTTTCCTTT
>SJJU01012196.1:0-16968 GCA_012932125.1 Conopomorpha cramerella
GAGAGAACAACTCTCCAGAGGACGGGCAGCAGCGCTCTCTGTGAGTTAAACCACAGCACCACTGCAATAGTCAACCCGCCTGCCAAGCGTGCCGATTATTGGCATTTCGCCCCCAATGATCATGGAAACCATTGGGGGAGGCGACATCAGCTGATGGTGATGATGAAATGAAAGTCATATAAAATTTATAATATTTTATTCCGTTTTGTGAATAAATTAATGTGGGTCAGTTATACAAAAAAAAACATATTACAATGAATGATAATAATGCATAGGTATGTCTTCAAATATTACAAAAAGGCTCATTATGAAGCCGTCGGCTTTAGAAAAAAACTCGGTTTTATTGTGAAAAAAAAAGTATTTTTTTTAATACCATTAATGCAGGCTGGCACATACAAATTCATATTTATAAATATTTCCCTAAGACGTTGCAATAACTTCATTTATTAAATTATAACGTTTATGTGTGGGCACTAAGGCGATTAACATTTTTATATAATTATCATACAATTTCCAACGTACGTACGTACATAATATATCTTTAAAATGATCAAACGTCAACTCTAAAGTCTAAGAAGCTGACAATAGGTACTCACTAAAAGGCAACTTGTTCGCACAATATATTAAAATTTTCTACTTGTATTATAAAATGCACTTTGCATGAAACATGATTGTTTATATTATAATCTTCATAAATTCATTCACAGTTATAAATTACCATGTAATTACATCAACCTATACGTACAGTCTCGGGCTCTTTCTGACTTTTGGAGTTATTTCAGTAGTGGGAAAGAGACAAAAACAGTTTACAAGGTAGTGTATACAAATAAATATTCATCACGACAGCACTGCCGCATACCAAATAATACTATTTACCCACATTCTTTTTTTAGACAAATTTTTACAAAGACTAGAAACAAAAAACCTAAAAAACACAGCACGATTAATATTAGTGCACTAAAATTTCTATAAAATAACTTTGTGAAGGGGAAACATATTATTTCCTTAGTCTTTTTTTTATAACTTGTGTAAAACGATAAGTACGTTAAATTAATTAGGAAATACCTTTAAAAAATATTGTGAAATGGGGAATTTTCAGAGCCCTTGTTTCTTTTCGTAATGACAGATGGCGCTAGCTGTGTTCGAGGAGACAAAAGTCGACGAAATGACTAACTTTAACTTATTTAGTTTATTGTTTGTTTACATGTAACTAAAGTGTCCAAATATTTAAAAAAAAGTGTTAAAATATAAGTGACAGGAGTACTAGCGACATCTACAAAAGATTTTTTTTGCAGTTCGAAAATTCCCTATTGAATGGCACGCTGACATAAGGGTGCAGGCAAACGGTGCGTTGAGTCGTCGCTGCATCGAAAATATCGTACGAAATTCTACGCGACGCTTCGCAGTTCTATAGGTGACGACGCAACGCGCCGTGTGCTCTAGGCCTAAGGCTGCGTCCACGCGGCGCACGTGGGGGTCACGGCTCTTGGCTGTGCCATAGCGCCATCTCATTTTCTCATCATCTCATGTCCGTGCCAGAGAAGCAATAACTACAGAGCTGCTAGAAGCAACACAATTCGACAGTAACGTGCAAGACTAGTCTGTATCGTCCGGCGACGCAGATGTAAGTACTGCGTGTAAAGAACCCCGAGCACCGGTCTTAGAAACGTTGTTGGCTTGTCAATATGAACAACTTTTACTATGGCGACAATGCGGGGAAACGCAAACAAAAAAAAATCATCTCCATACAAAATATTTTATATGGACAAAACATGTTTTTTCATCTCTCCACGTTTGTAAAACCATTGCTCAGGGTCATTTTACCCTCTATAGAACCGTACCCGACCATCGGAAGAGCGGGATTGTTCCGGTTGTCTATAGCGACTATATTATTACTGCTTTGACAAGTGCAATAGAAAGAGATGGTGCTTCTGTACTGGCCGTGTTGGCGCTGTGTGGAAACAGAACTGGACATTAAAACAGTATTTGTATATTGTCAAATTGAGTATTCAGTGTTGTGTTCAAAACTGCAAAGTATTTTGATATTTGTGTCCGTTAAAATTCGACTACAAGTGTCTTTTCCACATCTTTCTCCATATTTGTTAACTACACTTCACTACATAATATACACCGTTAGTTGAATGTCTAATAATAGATTCACTAAAATCACTTGAGTGCTCTTGTACGTTCAGTCACCACGAGCTATCACTTCACTTATTGTTCCACGGCTCACTCATTTCATCAGTTTATTTGTCGCATTCTCTTTGTATCTTAAACTTGCTTTTGTTTTGTAGTAGAACACTATATTTTTGGAGCTACCGCTTGTTTTACCATACTTTGTGAAGTCTGGTGACAACGTTCCCGCAGAAAATCTTGCTGTTTCTCTTAAAACAACAACTTCAATATAAAATCTCGTAATTTGTGATGTAATTATGTGACACGTCATAAAAGGGTGCGATATTTTTGCTATAAACTTGTGTATGTGATCGCCACCACTTGACTTTTCGTCGTTGCAGTTTCGTTTCGTCACAGCAACGAAATGGCGTGTAACCCACTACTAATGCACGTCTCACCGTCAACGCACTCATCATTTGAACGATCACCTCACTATTCCACACTTTATCTAAGCATGATGAGGTGTCATCGGTAATACACATCGTCGTTGAGCGGTCCACCGCTGGGCAGTAGTCCATCGCGATGGTAGTGCGCGAGGTCGGTGGCGTGCGCGAGTAGTGGCTATGCGTCGTGCGCGCGGCGCGCGGCGTGCGGGGCGTGCGGCGCGTGCGGGGCGTGCGGCGCGTGCGGGGCGTGCGGCGCGTGCGCGGGGTGGGGCGCGCGGTGCGGGGCGGGGGGCGGCCGCCGCGCCAGCAGCGGGCACGGCAGCAGCTCCGGCATCACGCTGTGGTGCGTCACCAGCGCCGACAGAGACGAGAACTCCTTCGTGAAACCCTGCAATGTTAAAAAAGTTTATTACTTATTGAAACAAAAGGATAAACCCTTTTTTTGTCATTCTATTCACGGATGATTGAGAGAAACTCGAATCACATACAAATACTTCCGGAAAAAATTACAAAGAATTTGGAGAGATCACCATGTTCCTCTGGTAACCATCGACTATCGAGAAGACAGCCGACAATCGGCACTTACATGTACTGTCACGTGCAAAATCATGTATGCACTTAGAAACATTTCAAACCCATCTTCTTGTAAAGCTTTTTTTATTGATGGGAATGTTCTGGTTTTGTGAATATGGTGTTCTAGATTCCTTACTATGATGAAATAGGTCTAATATCAAAGTAGCAGTGGTTATTTTCAGATCATTTGACTGATCTGAAAATAACCACTGCTTTGAAATGTTACTTATACACGTTTTTGCACGTAACTGTACAAAATAGAAAGGGAATTGGTGGTGAGTTGGCGGCCGCCAACTCTCTGTAATCTTTTTCGTACCCCGGTCATCCATATTTAAATTATCTTTCAAGCTTTGAATAGGTAAATAGCCTAATATTACGAGTACTTAAAAACAAGTACCTTAATCTTGTAGCCCTTGGGCGTGGCGAGTATGAGGTAGTGCGCGATGGGCGCGCGCGCGAACTCCCGCGGCACGCGCACCGACAGCGCGAAGCAGCCCGCCTGCGACGCCGAGCGCCGCACCAGGAACGAGCCCACGGGCTGAGACGATAGGACCTCTAGGGCTATCTGCAAACGGTGCAAATTCACATTTTAGGACTGGAGTCTAAGGAGCCCTCGAGGGCACAACTAAGCAACGACTCGCATAAAATTAAATTGTCTACATAGTTCGTATATACGTATATATATATACACTTCACGCCTTTTAAACCCAAAGCGGGGAGGCAGAAGCACTTGCGAAAGCAAATGCCCACGGTTCACCAAGCGTATTTAATCCAACGTGATAGGAGGTGAGCCCGTCGCCGTCATAGGGTTCACACACCTTGCGGTGTGCGAGTTGCATCACGATGTCTTCCCTCACCGCACGATTATAACTATTTTAAATACTTCAAGAGTACGTTAAGATTTGATTTTTGTGAGTGCGTCGTTACTTGGATCAGCAATCTGAAGGTTGTAGGTTCGAGACTTGATTATTACTATCTCTTTTTCAGAGTCCATGTACCCCATGCAACGCTCCTACGGCGATGGACAACATCGTTATAAAACTCGGAAAACCCTGTAGACGCAAAAACGCCTGTAACATTAGGTTAAATACACTTGGCCATACATTTGGTTAACAAGTGCCTGCGCCTACAAACCAGCTTTTCACTTAAAAGATATGAAATGTTTGTTTTTTTGCAGCTACACTATTAGGCAATAGAATATGGTATATGAACACGACCCTCTAACTCCCATGCCCTACCTGCCTGAAGGGCGTACGGGCAAAACTTTGGACCGATCGTCGCGCGCACGCAGTGCCGACTAACGCTACGTCCTCAGTGAACAAATTGATGCGATGCGTTGCGGATACGATGCGGTGCGGATTTACTGCGATCCGGTACGAATCGGATGGAGTGTCCTGAACTCAAGTTCAGGCAGGACACTCCATCGAAGTTGCATTTTCCAACAAACATGTCTAGGCTCCGTCGAATTATTTTGTCAGAAAACTCATATTTAAAGCATTTACCCTTTGCTATTCAAGGAATATGCAAGAATGTTACCGTCTACATTTGATTATATTGTAAATAAAATAAAAAAACTAAATTGAAATTGTTTGTTTGATGTTTCGTACGAAATTCGTCCGAAAATCGTAAGCCGAATTGACATTTCCGCAACGCAACTACTCGTACGCGGAAAGACGTAGGACAATTGATTACGAAGATTTGAAATTGACATCGGGTACGTAGGGTAAGGCCCGCGAAGACTCCCCCGACAAACTAGTGTCTCCACCACGATCAAGCCGACCAACAGCCCTGCTGGGACAAAGCTATAATGGAATATATGGTATGTACCTCTCTAGGAATGCCGGCCTGAAACCAGTGCGCGGCGTGCAGCTCGGGTTCGGTGTTGTTGTTGCCGGAGCGCGAGGAGGCGCCGCACGACGACGCGCCCGACGAGGACGACGCCGCGCCGCTGCACACCCCCGACTCCGCCCTGCAACCAACATACGTCACACGGCGTCAGCTGGCCGGCGCGTGGTCGCAACGTCGCCTCCACAGAATGTGTGCGACACCGCGGACGTGACGTCGACATCGTGTTTTGAGGTACATGTTGACGTTCACGTAAACGAATACAACTATTACTAATTAGGTAAAGCTGAGGCAGCCAAATATTCTATGCTCATAAAATCGTAAAACAAAATTTGCGGAAATGCAATATGAATGTCTATTGCTTTTTTCGCGAGCGTCGCGGTTAGTAGTAGCACGTTACATGTTACATTTCAAATATTTTGCGCACCACCTTCCTTCAGGACCGATGGACTATGTATATTTCTGTGGCGACCTCTACTCTCCTGCTATCTCCCGTGTATCATTATCAGTCCATACTTGTCCACTGCTGGACAAAGGCCTCTCCAATTGCACGCCACTGTGATCTGTTTTCGGTTTCTCGCATCCAGCTTCTGCCAGCCATCTTGCGTATATCATCAGTCCACCTTGCCTGAGGGCGTCCTACACTTCGTTTGCCGAGACGCGGTCTCCACTCGAGAACACACACATGGCTCCCGTGTATAACACTTAATTCATCAATCGATTTAAACGTTTTTCTTTTCTGGTCTTGGTCTTAAAATAAAGCCATAACACTCATTGTCACTATAGTGACTAGTAAGAGCGATTTCAGTCAACTTAGCACCCATATTTTAGCCCGCGGGCTGTATTGACTACATACGTTTTGATTTGATGGTCAATTCGACCCGCAATTAACTAAGTGTGCTGTTAAATAACAAGAAAAGGGAATAAGTGAAACTGTGAAGAAAACCATTAATACATCTCACCGCACGTTTAGTCCCAGAAGCGGTTGAAATTTTTTTTTAATTAACTTAGCCCACTGCCATAGCGATGTATGAACAGGTCCAGTTCACTACGAAAACATAATTTATGTATGTCGTCAATTGAGCCCGCGAGCTCAGATTATGTGGGCTAAGTTGACCCTGACATTGTAAGAGCAGACTGCATATTTACATACCAGCTCTTAATGCTATGTTTATTGAAGTCGATATCTAGTCGGTGGTCGATGGGCGAGGGCTCGCGGTTAGACTCCCGCGTGCGCGCCTCCGCCTCCGCCGCCGCCTCGTTCATGTACCCGCCGTTCACGCACACCGGGTGCGTTGTTGGTCTGCGACATTCATATTGAGCTATTAGAGTTGTCTGTGGTCCAAGAGCGTCTGTGGTCCAGTTGGTCGGATCCTTGACTTGTAACCGGAAGGTCCCGGGTTCGAGTCCGGCTACTGGACGTGTACCAATGGGAGTCTTTTTCAGAGCCTATGTACGCAACGCAACGCTCGTACGGTGAAGGACAACATCGTGATGTAACCCGCACACCACAAGGTGTGTGAACCCTAATAACGGCGATGGGCTCACCCCTGTCCACACCGTTGGGTTAAATACGCTTGGTGAACCGTGGGCATTTGCTTTAAGCAAGTGCCTCTGCCTACCCCGCTTGGGATTAAAGGCGTGAGTGTAATTTATTTTTATTTTTTATTTTTTATTAGAGTAAGTTCATTCCACGTAATTTTTTAGACTATTGTCAAAACTACCTAATAAAGTTTATGTGCTTGCTAGGTATACTTGCAATATTATGTGCCAACTAAGGTTATACTTGCAATGTTATGTGCTTGCTAGGTATACTTGCAATGTTATGTGCTTGCTAGGTATACTTGCAATGTTATGTGCTTGCTAGGTATACTTGCAATGTTATGTGCTTGCTAGGTATACTTGCAATGTTATGTGCTTGCTAGGTATACTTGCAATGTTATGTGTTTACTAGGTATACTTGCAATGTTATGTGCTAACTAGGTATACTTTCAATGTTATGTGCTTGCTAGGTATACTTGCAATGTTATGTGCTTGCTAGGTATACTTGCAATGTTATGTGCTTGCTAGGTATACTTGCAATGTTATGTGCTTGCTAGGTATACTTGCAATGATATGTGCTAACTAGGTATACTTTCAATGTTATGTGCTTGCTAGGTATACTTGCAATGTTATGTGCTTGCTAGGTATACTTGCAATGTTATGTGCTTGCTAGGTATACTTGCAATGTTATGTGCTTGCTAGGTATACTTGCAATGTTATGTGCTTGCTAGGTATACTTGCAATGTTATGTGTTTACTAGGTATACTTGCAATGTTATGTGCTAACTAGGTATACTTTCAATGTTATGTGCTTGCTAGGTATACTTGCAATGTTATGTGCTTGCTAGGTATACTTGCAATGTTATGTGCTTGCTAGGTATACTTGCAATGTTATGTGCTTGCTAGGTATACTTGCAATGTTATGTGCTTGCTAGGTATACTTGCAATGTTATGTGTTTACTAGGTATACTTGCAATGTTATGTGCTAACTAGGTATACTTGCAATGTTATGTATTTACTACGTAGAATCTACATCTCCAACTGTTTGGATGCTCGAGATGTCTATGTTGCGAGAGCAAAATATAAATATTTTCTTTCTATCTTGACGATACTAGAACGGCGATGGGCTCACCCCCTGTCGCGTTGGGTTAAATACGCTTGGTGAACCGTGGGTTCTTGCTCAGCAAGTCTCTGCATGCCCCGCGTTGGGATTAAAGTGTGTGTAAGTGATAGTTTAGTTCGTAACTAAATAAATGTAAGAGAAACATACGTGGTTGGCGTGTCCGTGACGAGCGGCGTGGAGTCATCGTCGTCGGGCGGCAGCAGCGCGCCCAACCGCAGTCGGCGCATGAGGCGCGGCCGCTCGCCGCCCGCCCCACCGCCGCCGCCGCCGCCTCCGCCGCCCCGCCCGCCCAGCCGCCGGTAACTCGACACCTCCGTCGGGGACGACTCCTCCGACGAGCTCGGACTGCTCTCGTTTAATGGTGACGCGCCCATCAACTCGCATTTCGATGGTGATCTGGATAGTGGTGTTTAACGTCATTTCCAACATGCTTTTCACCACCAGACTCACGACGTAATGGCGCTAATTTAGCTTAACCAAAAGACACGAACCCACTTCGACAGATACCCTCCATTTAATAGCTTAATATAAGTCAAGCTTACATAACCTTTGTCATCTGCGTTCATTTCCTACTTCCACTTCCTCTACTCAAGTGTATCGAGTAAATAAAATGTATAATTCAATTTTGATAAATAGTTATGATTTTTATTATCATTAAGAACAGCAATTTTAATTTATCATTAAGAGCGTTTGGCCACCATCCTGCCTGATGTTAAGCAGCCATGTGGTCTACGATGGTTTACATATTTTCAGAATAATACAAGAATTTGTAGACATACCTACTATAATTTATTTCCTTTAGCACATGAAGATATACCAGTTTATTAGCGACTGGCATTTAAAAGCGGAAAACCAGTGCTATTACCTACCAGCCTCCCCTACAGAGCAAGTTTAGTGTTTTAACCATTCCTTGTTCTCTCGTAAATAGTAAATTATTGACAACCAGTATTACGAATGTATAATTACTTCAGTGATGAATGATAGGTCTAAAACACTTGACTAACTCCTTACTAATTTTGTTTAATTAATAGTTTTATGTTTCACATAAACTGGCAGTAATTCCCTGCAGTATATAATATTGAACCTATTTTGTTTCTGCATGGAGTGTTTTGGAATTCATTTAACTTCTGTTAGGTGCATCTATTGTCTACTTAGAAGAACTGGAAGAAAAGACAGGAGAAGCTATAGTTACTACCAGGTCACTTGCTTAACTTGGTCTGTAAAATAGTTCAGATGACTTGTTAAAGCAACAACCTTTAATTCCTTCGTCAACCGCGAAATATCTTATTAAGAGATTTATACGTACATGTACAGACACTCACGTCTGTTATCCACAAAAAGGGGATGGACTGAACTTTAGGGTCACAGGGCCCTTCGGCTACGGGGAAGATATTTGGAACATATTATCTTGATATGATTATAATTTAAAAATGCAACGGTCAGCGTGGGGCTGAAAGTTTTTCAAGTCTCCAGACCCACCCAAAACAGTTATTGGCTCATCACTAAAACAAAAGTGCGAACTCAGGTATCGAACCTGTGTTCCTCCTCGCAGAGGCAGGTTACTAGTCCCCCTCTCAGATAGTTAATTGTGTAGTGTGATGGTACTGACCTGTGCTCGCAAGCGTAGTGGCGCGCGAGGCCGGGCAGCGAGGCGGGCGCGCGCCGCGCCGGACTGCCGCGCTCGCTCTCTACGCCCGCGCTCGACACCTGAAGCCAAAACATTCGATGGTCCCAATTAAAAATGTCGGTAGTGCAATTTTAGAAATATGTACTCTTTTACACTGTTAGATTGGCAATATTAAGATCTTTACGATATTATATTATATCACGTAAAGATACCAATGATTATTTGAAAAAGAAGATTATTTCTCTTAGTCGAAGTCTTAGAGGCATTTTGTCTCTTTTTGCGTGGGGGGTTAAAAAGTTAAACAGTGGATAAAGTAATACGATGTTTTGTACAACCATACCTATTTATATATTAATAATAGTAATGCAGCATACCACATTAAACCTGGTGCAAGACTTTGTGGTTAAAATCGCCAATACACGGAATCGTGCAAAAAAACCACGATGACTGTTAGGCTACGCTAGGTAATGCACAATAATAAAGAAAGGCATTAATTAGCGCGGAAAATTCCACCTCCATAAACTCTTAATTGACACAACAATCGTGTGTGAAATTCAAGAACATTCTCAATAACGGAAATTCAAATAACATTCGAATAATTGCGTTTTTTGTGTTGTGCAGAGCGCGTGGGAGAGCCGGTTGTGACGTCACTACCAGATTACTATCCGCGCTCCGACCGAGTACAGTTACACATTCTGCAGTGACCTTTGTGTTTGGAAAGCTTTAACTAAGCTACGTCTGTTTGTGCATGCACCGACCTGAAATTGTCATGTATTTTGTACCTTAAAATAACGTAAAGAAAAAATAACCGACTTCAACCAGTAAAATTTGACATATTATGTGGTTTTCTCGTGGATGCCATTGTCAGAACTGAACCAAATCTATATGGGACCAAACGGGAAGCAAATAAAAAAAACACATCCAAATCGGTTCACCCAGGCGAAAGTGCTGAGGTAACAAACATAAAAAAAATACAGACGAATTGAGAACCTCCTCCTTTTTTTTTTGAAGTCGGTTAATAATATTCAATTTTAAATACATAAGACTGGCCTAATAAGTGTCTAATGATTTGACGAATGAGCTCGTCTTTTTACTCTACATAGTACAAAAACTGCCCAACTGGTTTTATAAAACGTTCCACACATAAAAAAAATCTTCGTAGCCGAATGTTAGCCAGCTTTTCATCGAAATTCCTCACATTTCTCTGGAAAGTCGAGCTATTTAAAAACAACCGAATTCTCGGTACGTTCTGCGTAAGTAATCACGACATAATTGCAAATTAAAGTGATTCGTCGTTCGTCTGGTAATTGGACGAAACCGGTGGCCGGCCGAGGCGGCGGCGGCGGCGGCGGCGCACGGTGGGCTGAAAATCGGTCTCCATAGACTTAGGGATTTGGATTTTCAAGTGTATTTTTTTTTTCAGATATTGCTTTTTTTAAGTATAGAATGTATAAATGAAATAAAATGGATAAAAACGATTATAATATCCGAGTAAATCCTGCGCAAATTTTTATTTTTTTTTTCACTATGAACAAGCGTTTGATCACCATCCTGCCTGATGTTAAGCAAATTGACGGAATAATATTTTTTTTATGAAAAGTTGTATGGAGCTAGCATGAAAAATCTCTGTCTCAATCTCCAAAACGGCGTAATTAACCGTAATATCCTGAGAGGTGATTATAGTACGAATTCTTTGTGATTTTTTGACGTAATTCATACCCGGCGGTGGCGGGGCCCGGCGGCGGCGGCGAGCCAGCGAGAGCGTTGCGATTGTGCACCGCGACAAAAACACATCGCAATCAATCATGGTCCAACAAAAAAAAAACGAGCCTTTCTCGAGAAAAGAAAGTGGAAAGAGAGGCGCGAAATATATTTGAGAAATACAACTCGGTGATCTGTCTGCTATGTGTCCTGAGATCCTAATGGGACAGGAAACAGATTACTGTCAATAGTTTGCGTGTTTCACATCAAAAGTGGTTAAATTTTGAAGTAGAATAGATTATTTAAATAACGCGTCTGTGGTCCAGTTGGTGGGATACTTGACTTGTAACCGGGAGATCGTGGGTTCGAGTCCGGCTACTGGACATGTACCAATGGGACTTTTTTTCAGAGCCTATGTACGCAACGCAACGCTCGTACGGTGAAGGACAACATCGGGATGAAACCCGCAAACCACACGGTGTGTGAACCCTACAACGGCGATGGGCTCACCCCCTGTCACGTTGAGTTAAATTACGCTTTGTGAACTGTGGGTATTTGGTTTAGCAAGTGCCTCTGCCTACCCGGCTTTGGGATTAAAGGCGTGAAGTGTATCTAAAAATAAACTCTGCATAGTCGTAACATACCTACGAGTCACACCTGTTGCTTCGTTTTTGGTTAGACAAAACTGTCTAACCAAAAACGAAGCAACAATGATTCTACCCACATCTCACCATGGGGCACCCAGCGTCATAGGTGGTGAGTCCATAGGCTCTATGTTGGCAAAGGTTATCTCATTTGTTCCGTCTCTTCTTATGGAAAAAATCTCATTAAGCTTAATAGTACACTTAACATATTATACCTAAGATTCTATTTTTATATTATCTGAAACGTAAAATATTTAACACAAAAATAACGCCCCGAGATGTTGGTGTCAAGCCCTGCTCCTAAGTGCCAGGCATCAGGCTATGCTGACATTTCAGCGGGACTATTACCCAATCCATAATAGCTTTTATTGGTAACACACCCAAGGTCGAAAGTGGTAAACGGTGGTATTGCGTGAGGGCGTGCTATAATGCAGACTACGCACGCACTCCGCCAAATACCAGCCGATACAATGCTGCTGCTCTCGGTCAAATGTTCAGAACTGCGTTTTTAATTTAGGTATTAGAATAATCGAAAGGAAACGGTCAATCGGGAACGGATGTAGCTTTTGCCTTCCACTTTAATAATATCCTTACGACACGCGATCACTTTCGCTTTTTTTCTGTCAAGTTGGTTTCTCGGATTCTGGTTCATGTAACTAAATAGCCCCTTTTAATCTCAGTATATATTGCAGTGGCGTGCACTGGCTTTTACAACAAGGTAGGCAGTAATCCCCAAGGATTTACACGTATGTATAGGTAACTTGTCTTTACGAAATATAGGCACCTACATATCTGCTGACCCACAAAACACAGGACCTCCGTCAGCCTCTGTCGTGAGACAACAAAAAAGTTCTATCAATAACTCTAGGTCGGTTAGCACACTAAGGTAGGCAGTGACTTTTTGCCTATATGGTGTGCACGCCACTGATACATATATTGTGAATGTGAACTACTGAGACGGGTGCGTCCCGTCTCATTGTAAGGAAACTGAACTGCCTTGAAGTGTGCCCCGCTAGCGACGAGCAAGTGTGCCCTGTGCCAGATACTGCACTTAGTGACAAGATGTCAAATATCTACTACCATTTGTACAGAAAATTCACTAACTTTGTAGAGATTATATTTTACTCTCACGCACTCTATTACATATATATAAGGAAATGTTTTATTTAGTATATTATTCGTCCGATACTTCGCCATGTACATTTTTTTTTAAACACATCGAACAATCGTTTGACCACCATCCTGCCTGATGTTAAGCAGCGATGTGGTCTACGATGGAGCACATTTTAAATAGGTAAGTATTAATTCTCACGGAGTAGTATTTGTGAGGGCGAGTCCCACGCTCCTGCGCTCGTGGGCGCGAGGGCTCTCAACCGCCGTTTTGCATAGTAAACACTCGCCAATTAATATAGAGTATGACGTATGCGGCGAAGAGGAGACATTTGTGGCGACTTCCATACAACTAAATTATAGCCCCAAGGACTCACCGCACGAGTGATATTTTGTAAGCAATTTATGCGTGCTCTTTACTCAATGCCCCGTAAATATAAAATAATTACGGTATTTACTAAAATGTTAATCCTTAAAATAACCTCCGATAGAGTATAAAAAATACCAATGAATCATAAAAAAAAATATTACAATTCTAGACTAGGGTGAAACGTATAATAAAAGCCTGTCGTAAAATGCGGAATGTTCGTTAAAGTAAACGTGAACTTCGGCCGAGTTAGAGGAGAAAATAAATTCCACGAACGAAATGCGTGTTCAGCCGGTGTTGTGCGTCAAGTCCTCGACAAATGTCCCGGCGTAACTCAGGGCCTGCGACGTGACCGGCGGCGGCGGCGGCGGCGGCTGGAGCGGCGCGCGGGTCTTCGCTGAAGATTGCCTGTTATAAATCGTTTTGCTACGGTGTCACAGATGCCACTGAGACGCAAATACATACTTTCCACTGAAATGCCTATTTATTTGTTTAAACTTGCTACTTCTTTTCCTGGCTGAAAGCACAAAATTTTCTGAATTCCAACTGTAGCATAGTCAATCCCTTTCATTGATTAAACGGGAAAGTTTCCTTAGTTACCCAATACGTAAAATTGGTTACCTATAGCAAAATGTACGGTGTAGACTCCTTTACCTTTCCAGTTGTAGTAAGCCCAGCTTTTCACAATATCCTTGGCATACAAAAGGTTTGCGTAATGCGTCGAGTCCATTCCTCCGCGTCTGCTGCCACCGCCGGGCGCGATAAGGAAACCGGCATCCCGGCAATAAACGGTAAGCCGCTCATTTCTCCGGAGACCGTTCCCGGGACGTTTGCCGTTTTTGCAAATTTCTCCGCCGCGCACAAGAAATAAAACAAAAACTAAGCCGACGAATTCGCTTTCGTTTTCAAGAGGTTTCCGGGGACGGACTGACGATACGAAATTTTACTGTAGCGCTTTTCTGAAGGTCCACTGGATTTTATTTCAGTGCGCCGCTGAAATGGTATAGTGCCGACATATCAATACGTATTTATGAAGAAAATTTCATTAGAATGTAATAAAATTAGTCAGGATTATGACAAATTTTTATTTTAGCAAACCCCGCTTTGAGATTAAAAGCCGTGAAGTGTGTATACGTATATCATTTTTATTTTATTTATTTAGGACTAGCTGTACGCGTTTTTTCGTTCCCGTGGGAATTCGGGGATAAAATATAGACTATGTCACTCAGGAATAATATAGCTTCCAACAGTAAAAGAAAAAAATTGTTAAGTAGTTTCGGAGCCTATTCAATTCAAATAAACAAACATCAGACCTTTGCTCTTTATAATATTGGTATAGACAACCAACAAGTCATACACAGAAAAACACATATATAGGCGAGTGTTGACTTAATTACAGGTTGCCACAGAATGCATTAGTGGCTTATGCTAACATAAATGGGTAATTACAACAAAGCCGAATAACAAAAAAAATATTATTACACGCATCAAAAGTGTCTAGGAATCAAGTACATTTTAGAAGATTGCAATCAAGAATATATTTTACAAAAACTGAATTTATTCAAAATGTGGTGATAAGTCATTGATACAGGCATGGGGAATTAGGTAGGAGACCAATACAGACGATTAGATTTGATTTAAATAAATTAGATTTTTTTTAGTGCTAAAAATGTTCTTGATCCCTAGACACTTTTGATGTGTTCATTATTAGAGGTATAAACATAATAAACTACTAAGTGCTGCTAAAATCATAAAGTTTTTTTAAATCATTTAGTTTCGTTCAAGTAGTTACTTATCCCATTTCCGTGTTTTACTAAACAGCCCTCCTAGCAAATCGCTTCAAGAAAGACATGACAAGACATACCAGGCACTGCGATTGGTTGAAACAAGCTGAGTCGCACGTTGTGTAACATAGCAGCCAATCATAGCGCGTATTTGTTCTATGACGTATCATTCTTGACGCCCTTGCTAAAGCTGCAGGAGTGTGTAAAGTAAAGAAGCTATATAAATAACCGACCACAACATTTTTTTTTTCCGGAATCGAGCAAACGCGATAATTTGGGGTAATCTACCGGCAGCAGCGGGGAAACGATATTTGAGCAAGATCCTAATCAAAATCAATATTGGTGTCGGTAGAGGTCCCTGTAATTAGGCGCCGACCGCAGGCCCATTAGAGCGGTCGCGGGAGTCCCGGAGTCCGCCCGGGCCGTGATGAAGGGGCCATAATAACACACCTCGTGTGAGCTTTTCCTTTTGGCTTTTTAATGCTTTATTTACTTTCATCCCCTTAACAATAAACGTGGTCTTTGCCAGTCTTATTATAGGTCTAATGAAACTGGTTTATTTCGTATTTGACATGACAAGTTGAGATTGAGATATGTATAAAGTAACTGCGTTTATTGGTACGTTATGTATAAGTTACTTGATTACCTTACAAAACAGGGATAAATGTGAGCAACTATAACAAAAACTATTTGTGCCCTTTCAAAGTAAGAATAAAATAAAGTCGTGTTAGTTACACTTTTTATAACTCAAGAACGGCTGAACCGATTTGGTGGAAAATTGGTGGGGTGATAGGTAGCTTAGAACCAGTATATTTTTTATCCCGAGTCTGTGTGTTATAGTTTGTATTAAATACTGAACTACGCAAATTAAATCGCGGGGCGTCCTAGCTGGACGCCCCGACTTTTACAATAATCGGACTGTGGCCTGCTAGCGAGAGAGACCGGGTGGTGCCTCCGGGGAGAAATACAAAAATATGTTCGAGGAACCATGTGTCATCTGACAAAACTAAATTTCACATTCTGTAGTAATATTGTATGCGAGTGTACTACTAACCATACTGTTGCTTTTGCCCTCACACGGTTGATGTTTGATACTTTGCAATTTATTTAAGAACTTTTGCTGTAACATGAGTGCAATAAATGAATTGACTTGAATCAAATTGCAATTGAACAAGGAACATCATCTTTGTATCCGAACACTAAAGCTTTTACTTTATTTATCATTGAATGTGTTAAGTTTGTAAAGTAGGTACGGTTTGATATTACACATTAGGTATCAGCATTCCTTAATAATTTATGTGCGGAATAAAAATCCTAACGGTAGGTACAAGTGTCGAAACTGGTATAGGCTACACCAGCAAAGGGAAAATAAAAAGGTCAATGATTGACTTTTTATTTTTCGTCATTTTACAAGGCTCGAATATCAAGGACTGTGATAGCAACCTCGTTAAAACATAATTTACCACTTTCAATTTCATAATCTGTCGTGAACCGGTGTCGACCTCCCAAAAAGGTATTTTAGGTTATTATACTGATAACTTTCGCTTTGAAGGACCCTGATTGAAATGATTATTATTATGATTGTAAAATAATAATGTCTACAATATTATAGCCAATGACCTATACCGATTGACATAATTTATTTATTTACAGACACAACCCTTACAGGATAAACCCTAATACGTGTGGAGAATTTAGGCCATGGCTACTTAATACATGTTCATTACAAAACTTAACACTCAAAACAATAAAACTTAAGTATTTAAACAAATCGTACATTTAGTACCTACTTACTGTTATATCATAATAATGAAAAGCGTCTGTGGTCCAGTTGGTCGGATACTTGACTTGCAACCGGGAGGTCCCGGGTTCGAGTCCGGCTACTGGACGTGTACCAATGGGACCTCTTTTTCAGAGCCTATGTACGCAACGCAACGCTCGTACGGTGAAGGACAACATCGTGATGAAACCCGCACACCACAAGGTGTGTGAACCCTATAACGGCGATGGGCTCACCCCCTGTCACGTTGGGTTAAATACGCTTGGTGAACCGTGGGCCTCTGCCTACCCCTCTTTGGGATTAAAGGCGTGA
>SJJU01012197.1:0-20122 GCA_012932125.1 Conopomorpha cramerella
TTTTTTCGAGAGCGCGTCCTCACAAGAAGATTGGGTCACAAACCTGAATCTCGATGTTCTGGAAGGTGGTCTGGGAGACCTGGTCATGCTTGGAAGCCTCGAACAGTTTGTCGACGGACTTGGTGAGAGCTTCGCTGATTGGCTCCTCGTACACGAACATCACGACTGCGAGCGCGATCTGGGCGATGATGATCACCAGCAGGAAGATGGCATACTGGAAAATGGAAATACAAATTGTTAAATGGATTTTTTGATGCGTTATAAAGACCACGATCACAAATCAGTTCCTAATAGACATCAATCAGTATATCAAATGCAACTACTGGCGAAGGTCCCCGCAAAGTAGTTAATACCAGTTTGGGTAAACAATGTATTTGCCTAGCCATCTTACCTCTCTTTGGGATTAAAGACTACTATACAAACGAACAAAACTAATTCCGTAGCACCACGATAGTGTAAGAGAAACAAACAAGCACGCTTCTAGAAAGCACTTTCTAAAGCAGGTATAGAGAGTGGACTAGGCCTATGCGTTACCTATATGAGAGACTTTATCAATTTAGCACCTATTACCTTGTCTTTAGGGTCGGCGATGTGATGGGAACTATTGAAAACAATTGACAGTCTGTGAATGTTATGCGAAACCGCAGCGGGGCGGCGAGCGAACGCTTTGTCTTTTCACAATACTCAAGTTCTTCATACACGCCTTTCCGCTCAGTGTACTATGCAGGTACAGTCGGAAGCAAGTCACTTCTTTTATCTGTCAACTGAGCTGACATCCCGTATGGATTATTTGGACTCGAGGCTCTAGTTACGAGATGGATCGATCAGCTAGGTTGCTACTACGCGCAATTACAAAGCTATGTGTAGGTTATATGGGGACTATTGTTCGAATAGAAGACCCCTAGTGAAATATCTTTTCCGTTACACTTTTGTTCCGACTTTGTAGTAGTAAAAAGTACAACTTATTTACAGTTTACAGAGTTAGTCTCCCATACGGATTATTTGCATGCGCGTCACGACTTCTTCCCAAAAAGAGGTACATAGGAATAAGGAAAACTCCTTTATTGAACTCTGTTATAAACATCAGTATACTGATGGATTTCTATTAAAAAATGAAAGATTAGGTATTATCGAACATATATCTATTGCCTTAGGAGCCTGACTCCCAGACAAACAGCGGACGATGACGGATGACACATCAAAGTTAATTCACGTCTCATTTATACTGTCCTTTGAACATTTAATTAGGTCGATAATAGTATGACATCCTTTGTAAAGGTTGGCACGCTTCCAAAACTAGACTTACTACCGGGACCGGCTTAAATACGACATGCTATTATTAACCGTATGAAAATAATATGTTTACTTAAGCTACCTTCGCACTCGTCTCAGACCAAAAAGAACTATATTTCAGTGACGTGCACACCATATAGGAAAAAAGATACTGTCTACCTTAGTATTTTGGCTACCCGACCTAATAATACTTAAAGAGTTATTGCTAGATATTTTTTTTTTGTACTCACGACATAGGCTACCGAAGGTCCTGTGTGTTTGTGGGTGAGTTGATAGGTAGGTGCCTGTGTTTCATAAAGACCTTACCTATACATAGGTGTGAATCCTTGGGGATTACTGCCTACCTTGTTATAAAAGCCAGTGCACGCCACTGCTAGATCTACATTCTAAATTGACGTTTAGAATAAAGCATGAGTGAACGAGTAAAAAAAAGATCATCTGTCCCTTACTGCGTATCAGAGTAAATCTGGATCCAAACTGTCAAATTCGCAGTAAAAGTGACAGTTTGGACCCAAAAATACATCATTTTCCGTACATTTTGGTGGAAAAGAGACAAACTGAGGGTGGTTTGCGGTTTGTTATAGTTGTGTTTAGTGAGAGGTACCTGCAGTCTGGTTTTTAAAGGACATTCGTGGCGAATGGCGAAAATGAGAAAGCCAGCTTGTATAAGATTTTAGTTACCTATCTAGTCAAGGCAAGATACCAAAATTGACCTAATCGGATACTGCCTTATTACCTCTATTCACATACACACATCAAAAGTGTCTAGGGATTAAGTTACATTTTAGAAGATTGCAATCAAGAATATATTTTACAAAAACTGAAATCATTCATAATTTATTCAAAATGTGGTGATAAGTCATTGACACAAGCATGGGGAATTAGGTAGGAGACCAATCCAGAAGATTAGATTTGATTTAAATAAATTAGATTTTTTAAGCTAAAAATGTTCTTGATCCCTAGACACTTTTGATGTGTGTATATCAGATAATGAAAATGTTCATAATTATGAGGCAAACGATGTTTTGCCAATACTGAGTGTAAATGAACCATCAATCCACTCTGAACATACCGTGACAACCATGCAGTGGCTCTCCCGGATGGCGCCGCAGCATCCGAAGAAGGCAATGACGAAGACCACAGCCCCGACCACGATGAAGAGCCACGGTGCCACCGTGAAGTTATCCTTGATGAGGTCCTTGAGGACTGTCCAGTGCAGGAGGACGGCCACTCCCAGACCCACCATGGCCAGCCCGACCAACTGTGGACAAGAGAATAGAATTTATATATAGGTGTAACATTCAACGCGTACGAGTAGAGACATAGTCTGTACTAATGTTTCATCTTAACATTGTGAAAAGCAATAAATAATTGAGTATTGACAACAAATCTGTCAATCTGCTGCGATTTCGATTATTTATTACTCTCGGACATTTCACCTGGATGTACATTAGGATCTCATGAACTATAGATACCAGAGACAGATATACAATGTAATTCAAGTATACAGAGTGTAAAAAAACCCCGGGTAATGGTCTTAGAAACGTTGTTGGGTTAGTAAATTTGAACAACTTTTACTATGGCGACAATGGGGGGAAATCGACTCAAAAATTGACGATTTTTATGCGTCGGGACATGACGAGTCCAACAACGTTTCCAAGACCACCACAGCTCGGGGTCATTTGACGCGCAGAATAACACGATGATACATATAAAATCTGACGAATTAAACAACTGGCGAATTAGAGAAACTGATGAATGAACGAAACTGGCGAGTCATTGCCCGACTCAGATGACATACCCAGGTACCCTCAAGCATGCTCCTAAATTTATTTTAGGACAAATAAATCATACCCTCGACCAATGTACTAGAGACCGATGCCCTGACCACTAGTTGGCCGTCACTACTTGCCAGTAAACTATAATGTAACAAAGTAAGGCCTGTTTTTTTTTGTTCAATTGCAAACAATAGGTACATTATGTATATACGTCTTATCAATGGGCTAAGTCACGAACCGGGTCATACAGAACTTATCAAAGCACATTAAAACGTTAACGTCGACATTTAAAAACGTTCTTTGACAACACAAGACTTGTGTTTTTGTCCCTTATGCAGACGAATGGCACCACGACAGGTTGGGAACGGTAACGTTTGTTTTACAAAAAAAGTATAATGGGATAATGTGTATTGTATACGTGGATTTTTCTTTTAGACAAAATAGTATTAAAAAAATTCTTTAACAGATGTTAAAGAATTTTTTGATGATAAGTTTTAGTTTATTCCTTTTTTTTTAAACGTTAACTTTATTTTAGAATTAAACAGAATGCTATCCGCCACAGGCTTCGTCAATATGCTTAAAATACGTGGGTACAAATAAATATCCGCACAAGCTTCGTCAACCGACAACCTTCGTTTATTCCTTGTTTTTGTTTATTTCAAAACACTTACTAACTAAGTTAAACATTTGTTATAGTATATAGAATTTTTCAGTGCCCTAACAGGGCTACGTACGTATTGTATGTGCATTATAGCAAATTAATAAATAAAAGTATTGAATGGATTTAGAAGAAATTTAGCAGTATTTATGCTTATATACACCATAATTTCAAATAGACTATATGCTCTGATATATTTTTATGTTACTTTTAAAAGTATTGTATCTCCGATGCTCTAGGCTATATACCATATCTATATCACGTATAAAAAATAAACATTATTTCGCTTGTTATTTGTCAGGGTATTATTATATGTGAAGAAAAAATGTACTTGAAATTATGCTAAATCAAAATCAATATTCATACCATAGGACTGGACAACGTCTGTAAGTCGGCTCTTGTAAAAAAAAATATCCTCGTATAACTACGACGTAACGTTGTAACAAATAATGATGTCATCGCAGATTTTTCTCCACTTACGACAGCTAAAGTGTACTAATTGTCGCGATGAATTGTCTAATAGAACGTTAACAAACCAGCATCAGACTTATAATAACTGGGATAAATTATGTAGCTGTTATATGCGTTTATGACGATTGTATGCGTATTGGAAACTGTCTATAAAAAGGCTATCTTAATATCTTAGCTCTACTTGATACAAGTAATTATAACAAAAGGAGGGATTAAACAATTTAATTTATTGACATAGAATTTGTTTAGGGCATGACATTTTTCACGAAGTTTGTTGCCGATATAAATCTATATTGTAAAGTGGTTGTAAATAAATTTAACATCAAAGAAGTCCGACACTATAAAAACAATTCCAAATAAAAATAAAATGAGGGTGTATGTACGTATGTGTAGATTTTCCAGGTTCGTGACAAGTGAAGGTCCATGATCTCTGTCTACACCTCGTTTGGAGTTGTTCCATCTACACCAACTAGCCATCCCAGCCAGTTGGGATACATTGATATTTTTTTCCATTCTTCCCAACTAGCAGTCATATACCAATAGTATCTATGTAAAAATATTGTATTTATGCAGACAATGATATTTTGTGTGTTTTGTTTATTAAAAATACGGTGAGAAATGTTTTTTTCTTTAACTGTACTTTACCTAAGTTGGGAATAACACAAAACATAAAATTGGCAATGCCAACCAGTTGGGGACCAACCCCTCGTGTGTAGGTATGTATGTAATTTACACTTCTAGGTATGCCAATCAAGTAAAGCTGACATCAAGCCGGCGGCCACCGCAGCACAGGTCTGGAGGTAATTCCATAAATAACCTTTGTACTCTTCAACACAAGAACCGAAATAAAACTGTGTTTCAACAGCGCATCCGTGACCCCGTTACGTTATCCTACACTCGGAGTTCCTAGGCCGAATTTGCGTTTAAAATGCCGTGACAAACGCGGTAGTTTTTTTTTATCTGAAGAAACAACACTGCCATTTACAAAAAAACAATACTGATTATTGTCGTGAGTTATTAAATGTATTTAGTTATTGACCTTGCTGAAACATTGAAAGATTTTTTTTTTGTAATAAAAATATTGAAGTTTCCTACAGTGTATACATATATAGACACGTCACGTCTTTTAATCCCAAAGCGGGGTAGGCAGAGGCACTTGTTAAGCAAATGACCAAGGTTTACTGAGCGTATTTAACCCAACGTGACAGTGTGAGGCCATCGCCGTTATAGGTTTCACACATCTTGTGGTGTGAAAGTTCCATCCCGATGTTGACCTTCATCGTACGTGCGTTGGGTTGCTTACATAGGCTCTGAAAAACAGTAGGTGCCATTGGTACACGTCCAGTAGGCGGACGCGAACTCACGACCCCCCGATTGCATGTCAATTTCGATCAACTGGACCACAGACGCTAGTGTTTATGTTATTCCTTGCTTTATAGTGTAAAGTTTATAGACATTTGTGAATAAGCACTTTTTATTTAACACAGAGAGTGAATGAGCTTTGTACAAACAAGTACTTACCTATAAAAGGCTCATTGATAGAATCTTACGTCACATTAAACATGTATACGACCTAAATGTTACCCAGTATGTAATCTCTATTCAAGTAACGTTTCTTCTGCTCTAATCGTGCTTGTGTAAAAGCGACAGCCTATTCTCAAGTCATGAGGATGTAGTTGTTTTAGAATAGAACATTAAAACGAACATGGGATTGTAAAATGTCCAACAGTATTTTACTGTACATTCTTAGATGGTGCTTTACTACTTAATATAACAGACAATGAGTACCAAAGGAAATATATATTGTAGGCAATTCATACATTTAGATAACCCAGTAGTACAAGGGCTCAAAGGGGGAATGAATTCTCCGTAACCTAGGCCTTAAGACATCATTACGCGCAGGATCCATTTTCAGTTCTCGTCAAATCAAGTCACGTTTCCCTTTGGGTGTAGATATATTTATTGTACGGCATAAAAATGTTTATTGCTGTGTGTCGTGTAGGTGCCCATTATATATGCCATAGACACAACACCCAAGGACAATCTTAAAATGCTCTTGATAATGATTCATCGACAATGGTGACATCACTGTCAACGGCTGGTCTTTGTTCCACTGTTACTTGAACTGTATATTCTAATGTACCTTAAGCAATCTTAGGTCATTTGAAATCGAAACGTTAAAGCTAAGCTGTTTTACGACATATGTGACTAGTGACACAGAGGTTTTAATAAGAAATAGAACAAATAGCTCGGATGTTTTTGTTTACTGTTTGATTCACAGCGTTTTCTCGGCAAATGCATCTTTTGTAATAATATTGTGATGTTTTACTGCGGATTATGCACCTTCAGGCAATAACCAGATAGCTCTACTCCAGACTCTAGAGTAATGACAACCTAGAAAACATCAAAACATAATATAAAACAAAGTTTGCCACCCGCTGCCTGTCCTTATGTATGCTTAAATCTTTAATACTATGCAAGGGATTTTTATGCGGTTTTCTTTAGTAGATAGAGTGATGCTTGAGGAAGGTTTATATATGTATAATACATGCATATACGTAATAGCAGAGAAACACTGTTAATAATGTATATTGGCTAAACAAGTTTGCCGGGTCAGCTAGATTTTAATTATTTATTTATTTTAATACTTTATTGCACTAAAATTGTACAAAGACGAACTTAATGCTACAAAGCATTATCTTCCTAGTTCAGAATAATTTACACCAAAAACTAAAATTTACGGAAATTTTGCTACCTAACTTCGAGTTTCTTGAAGAGTACTTAATTTGACAACGCAATTCAATTGATTACCTCTGAGCAAGGAACCACGGTGTTTTGTGAAAGCTGCCCTTAATTCCTTATTTGGCAAACTGTATTATCGGTCCGGATAACCTCAGGATAATATACGCTATTGATAATACTAAATAGCGGAACGAAGCAATAGTTATCTCTCCTTAAAAGGCTTACAATCATAAACTAAAAGTGGAACATGCATAACATTGCATATATTAATCTACTAACTATAACAGCTGGTAGAATTCGCGCTGGACTGCCTCCTGACTCCCGACTTTTGGCTTGAATACCGTCATGAAAATTGTAAATGTCGCTTTGGTTTCAGCTGTTATGTATAAGAAAGAAAGAGATACAAAATCCACAACCTTAATGAAACCGTAATAGGAGTCCTAGTCTAATAATAGACGAAGCTGGCTTCATTTATAACATCACATCTTGCATCATTGACTAATTATCATGCGAGATGGATAACATCATTTCTGCTGTGTGAGGAATGGGTGGATAGGTCTGACTATGAAAATTACGATGAAAATCATAAAAATGTGGAGTTAGTTGCAAAAAGATATTTTTTAGTACTGATTCCTCATTTAAAGGCCCTCGTCCAGCAGTGGACGTTATGTGGCTGATGATGAAGTCAAGATGAGCTGGATGACAATGTTAGACACCAAAGTATATGGCTTCTTCACGTTAACAGTTCTATGAGCCCAACGTGGGCTCATATCGTGGCATGGCTCTTAAGTCCATGAGCCCACAATGGACTCACAATGATTGAGTATTTTGTTTTGCATTTTTATCGCGGACCCACAAGTCAGGCAGTTTACAGTTTTAGGACTTGTTATTGGAGTATTTGCTGTGCATAAATCAATTAAATCACCAAAATCTTTAAAAAATGCAAACATTTAATTTATGTAAATTAATCTCTAATCGGCCTGGATATTATAAAATACTTTTCTAGCTTTGTATGGGGACTGTGAACGTGTTAATACTGTTACGTGTTAATAGATAATTCCATTACCTACACCTGGCACATGACAGCCACCCCCAATTATTGCCATCATTTATTTGAGGGAAATGTCAATAATCGCCACGCTTGGCAGGCAGATTGGCGATCGCAGTGCTGTTGTGCTTTAACTGACAGAGAGCGCTGCTGCCCGTCCTCTGGAGGGTTTCCACGGTCGCCTCTTACTACCTCCACGACAGGAAAAGTTGGGCTGGGATGGTGACACATGTTTTCTATTCGCCGTCACCACACGGCTTATATGATTATTATGGTTGGATTAATACCTAATGAACAATTCAATATTGTTCAGCAGGATGCAATGTCTGCTGAGCTTACAGCCGCAAAGGCATTGATGACTGAATTATTATTGCACAACATGTGGATGACGACATCCTTATTAGCTGAATAATGATATAGTTAAATCATTTTTTAAGGAAACGCGCACTGACATGATATTAAATGTTTAAAACGGGTATTATAGCGCGAAGATTAATCAAAGACAAGCATTCAGCTTACCTTCGTTGTTTGCCCGACGTTTCGACACAGTTACATGTGTCGTGGTCGCGAGCTGACTCTCAGTCAGAGTTTAATATAATGATATTGTTGGTCTAGGGCGTCAAATCCCAGGTAAGGGATATTCAGAGTATGAAAAGGATTATTGGGCTAAGGACTGGAACATTTGCATAACAACATAGAAGTATACCTACATATTTATATTACTTATTAATAACAGTTAAGACTTTACAGTTGACGCTATCCGCTTGGACTATTTAGCCAGCTTTTAAGACCTTCACAAGCACCACTATTCAAATTTGATGGATACCACGGTACCTACATCCCGAAACTTCGATTGACATTAATCCGCAGGTAACACCGCGGGGTGCAGCTAGTACAGTACTAATGTATAGTCGTCATTACACAGGCGTGGCTAATGGTCAACAATACAACATAACAATTATCTATAACCTTGAGATGAAACAAACATGCACTGAATCATATGAAAAAAGTGTAGGTAGGCCATGTGGTCACGGAATACAGTCACGCAAGTTGAATTAATAAAAATATTGATTTACATCTGACCAGCTCTTACGGGACAGGCGGAGACTGTGGCATTAACACACGTATTCTAAAGCTCTCCTCTAGCAAGATCTCTGCTCATGTAATATTTGTCTCGCTCTAATATTGTTTGGGTGAAAGAGATAAACTATGCTCCAGTGACATTTGAGAATACCACCGAGTAACCGCAACTCAAAGTAAGTTTTTTTTTAAAATACTTTATCAGAAAAACATACTACAAATATCAAATAATTTCTGCCAAATTGAGCAACAATTGGCTGTTGGCAGACTAATAGGAAATATTTAAGCAGTTTAGGGAATGTTATTCCCTTGGCCCCCATGGCCGCTATAATTGTAAAAATTGTCCAAAATACTATTGATACTCACATATTCCCTAGTAGACAGAAACATTGGAGACATGATATCTGTAAGCGGCTAGCCCAATACATGACGAATATGCTATAGGTCGATTTCTACGCCGTATACCTATTGGAAGACGTAGATAATAACTTTCCGTCTCCATGTAGACGACATGGTGAGTGTATACAAAAACAAAGTTCCTCGATAAAGGTCGAAAAAAAAAATAACATAGCAACCATGTCAAATCATAAGTAACGTTACTCAGTGAACACTACGTGTAACAGTTCAACGGCCGCTGACTGACTGCTAAGTGTACGCGATCTATAAATAAAGTAAACACAAAATGAGATCTACACAGTAATAATAACTAACCAGCGGAAAACGTTTCTCAAAGCGCAAAAGTTTTGGCACTTATAATGTTGGTGTTAATAAATGCAGATGGCAAAGAGATTTCGAAGACCCAAAAACCTTATTCTTGTCTGGTACAAAATGTCTAACCTGAGTTTTAAAATACATTATCTATCTACTCCCTGACGTATATCCCGGTTGTGCTACCCGCTTTCGCGAGCATATGTAAAAAATCATATACCTATATACATAGAAAATCATGTATAAACAAGGAATGGGAACCATAGTAGAACAGTATCTTAATATATAAAAATCCACTGTCATGATGTTTGTTCCCAATGAACTCTTCACCAAGCTACCGATATTCACAAAAGTTGGCATTATGTAATTTCGTCCAATTTGAGAGATAGGATAGTTTATATTTCGTGACATCCACTGCTGGGCACAAGCCACCCTGGAGGTTATATTAATTTTATTATTATAATATTCATATTAATAGTTAAGGACAACGTATGTCGAGTCCACTAGTAATCTAAAAATATAGTTGATATGACACCTTATGTAGGTGTAGATAGATGTATCGAACGAATGTACCTACAAAGGTACAAGACAAGAAAATTACAGTGAGTATAAATGGCTTTGCATGAACAATATTTTTATTATACATAGGTATCTGATACTTAACAACTTAGTAGTAACAAAAATAACTTTAACGACCGCATGTCAATAAAACACGACACTTATCTTTCATAAAAACACATGAAGCTATGGTTATGTCTTCGGAGCATGTTTTGAACCATGTACCTAAAAACGTGGCCTTGTGTTTAAATAGTACATACCACATTTGCATTATCAGCCGCAGACAAACCTTCTGTTTTTTTTGCCTCTCAAAATGTAACAGATAAACAATAGTTAATTTGATATAGAAGATATAATAAAGTATTTTGAAATATAAAACATTTAGAGAGGCCGAAGGTAGCCTAGTTGCCAAGTACTTGGACTTGGAAGTTTATAAGCAGATTTAGTCCCTCAATGCCGACTTTCCCCAAAATGACTACTTATTAAACATTTCTTACAACTTGTCCCGCTATGCCAACATTGTCAAATTTGCTTTTCAGAGATCACTCAATGCAGACTATTGTCAACAATCGGTCAAAGCCTATTCTTTATTTGTTTCCAATGTCAAATAGTCAATATGCCAACTTAATTATTTTTTGTAAGGATTAACAATAAATCAAAAATTCATTCAGTGATCTCCTGTAAGTAGATTTTTTAATATTGGCATACCGAGACAAGTTGTACGAAAAGTTCAATATGTAGTCATTCTGGGGAGAGTCGGCACTGAGGGATTAAATCGGGTTATTTTTCAGAGCCTATGTACGGCACGCAACGCTCATCAGATAAATGGAAACATTGTGGTGATAATGCCGTATCATAAGATGAATTAACCCTTTTGTTGCGTTAAAAATGTTTGGAGAACTGCAGGCACATAACAAATGCTTCTTTGCCTACCCCGTTTTAGAATTATAAGCGTGAGGATGTTTTTTTTATCATATAAAACAATCAATGTGACCAAAGTACCCTTGTGATCCTACGGAAGGTTCTGTCCACACCTTTTGGGGATTATGGATTTGAGTGTGCATGTATGAAACAAAGGGGAATTTTCTTTTACGTTTTTCGAGAACTGTCATACTTTACAAACGAAGTTTGACAGTAGGTAATGACAGTTCTCCGCCCGAAAATCTGTCAGAAATACGTCAAAGAAAATTCCTCATTATATTGAGTCAGTTCAATAGTTATGAACATATCATCATCATGAGCCGCATGACGTCCACTGCCGGATGAAGGCCTCCACCAATGATTCCCATGATCATTAGGAGGGAAATGCCAATAATCGCCCAATTTGGCAGGCGGGTTGGCGATTGCTGTCGTGTTGTGGTGTAACTCACAGAGAGCGCTGCTGCCCGTCCTCTTGAGGGTTCCCTCTGTCGCTTCTTACGACCCCCACGACGAGAAATGTTGGGCTGAGGTGGTGAGACATCTATTCGCCGTCACTACACGGCTAGTACTATGTACATACATAATGTGTTAAAGAGCGATATATTTCAATACAGACATGAATAGTCCGTGAAAATGTAACTAGGTATTCATTGTAGATAGCTAAGATTACATTTTCATATTGTGTAGTACCTCACTACTGGTGTCGATCATGTTTCAGGTATATAGTGAATTGTTTCCGCAATGAACGTGTTTCAGGTTGCTTTTTTTTTTTGCTATGCATAAGGCGAATTTTATTGTTTACGCAGATTGCAGTGATATCATTATTTTTGTTTTTTATTACATCGTCATTTATTTTTTAATAGAATTGAGTTAGCTGTCTAGATATTGAATACTGATTGATAAATTGTCTGATCAATATTCTAATTTTATGAGAAATAAAAGATAAATAACCTATTATAATAACAAGCAGTTAAAATATGCTACGTTTCGTGTTCGATAATCGTATTCCTTATTTTTTATTTCTTTCCAATAATCCGTATTATCATTCAATTCTGACTACAGCGTGCGCTTTTTTATCGAGAGCTTATTTACTTTAAAGTTCACGCAAAAACGAGTAGATACAATGTTCCATTCAATGATTTCGACACGGTTGCGATTCCCGGAAAGACAATTTAAAAAATACTGATTTACAGTAGATTAAAATAGGATAAAACTACATGGATAGTTTATCTTCTAAATTTTAGAACAATTGTAACAATATTACCGAACATTTAGAGAAAAGAAAAGTAAACATTAAAATTTATTCATCGGATGAGTTTCTCATTTTCTTCTCTTATTTCTGTCAATTCTACATTTTTCTTTTCAATGTTCATTATTTGTGTATACGTAGCTTATAGTCTTAAAAACGTTGTTGGGCTCGTCAATATGAACAACGTTTCTAAGACCAGAGGGAGTAAAAGGACCCAGATTGGTCTTAGAAACGTTGTTGGGCTCGTCAATACAAACAACTTTTACTATTTTTTTTTTCATTACACCACATTCCCCGCAAACGTAAAACAACGTTTCTAGACCAATGCTCGAGGTCCTTTTACACTCGGTATGTATAAAAGTTTAACTTCTAACGTCAATAAATACATTTTAATTTGTTGTAAAATATTCTCCCGCAGTGAGAAAATTTACTACCGGGAATTACATACTATCTTTTTATTACAATACCTTTAATGGGGTATCAGTTACGCTACATTGAAGGACTGTATGGATGGTAAGAGGATTATTTCTAATAGACGTGAAGTTGATAAAACTCTTTTAATTGACATCAAAAAGCGTAAGTATCGGATTATTAAGTCTTATACAGTTCGTCGTTTATATGGGTGATGTGCAGGGCCGGGTGAGTAGAGGTCGCCCCAGAAGGACATATAAAGACCAGATTGGTGATGTCCTGACCGAAGGTGGCGTGAAAAGTACTCGAAACCGGAGTTCGTGTATGAAAAGATGTATGAATGTAGATGAAGCGAAAGGGGTATGTCAGGATCGTGACAAATGGAGATCTGTAGTCTTTGCCTACCCCTCTGGGAGACAGGCGTGAAGTGTATGTATACAGTTCGTAGGACAGTACAAATAACAAGAAACATATGACAGGAAAGCAGTTTATTAACGCTGTTATAACTCTAATAATACTACTTTTAAGGCCTTACCAATAATGGCGGAATTGCTATTTCAAAGATACACAAAGCTCAACTTAACTTGTCAGTTGTATGTCAAATACGGAATAACCAGTTCAAGTAGACCTGTAATAACCGTTGTGTAAGTGAAATCGTGTTTATTGGCAAGGGGGTTAGTGTTTAACTTAGGTAACATAGAACCATACGTTTTAAGACCATTATATGACCATATCGACAAAATAATAAGTAGATCACCATCGTCTTCGCCTGCAGCCCTACAGATGATAGAATGGGTCAATTTCAGGCCCATTGGTTCTCTTAGTTATTACAGATGGCGCTACCTGCATTAAGGATGGATAAATGTCATCGAATTACTAACTTCAATCAGTCAGTATTGACGGTGACTGTTAATTTTTTTATTGTTTGTTTACATGTTTCCAAAGTGTCTGAAGTGTGAGTAACTTGCCCAAATAATACAAAAACCTTCTAAAATATAACTGACAGAAGTCATCCTGGACACCTAGCGATACTAGCGACATCTAGATAAGAAAGTTTTTTTGTTTGGAAATTCCCTATTGATTGAAACTTTTCATCGTTCGAATGAAGAGATTTAAAAAAAAAATCAACCTGTCAATGATTATGGGAAACGAAAGAGATGCAACTACTTTATTCTATGATCGTTCGTCTTCGAACTCCCTCTTTTGTGGATTTTTTTTTTCAATAAAACTCCTCATTCTTTTGACATGACTCACAAAGTCCATACATTTACGCATGGAAATAAAAAGCCAATGTCGTAATGTAAAGTAATCAATACACGAGACTTGCACGCCTTTTTAAAAAGTAAATTAAAATCTACTGGTCTTGGCTTTACCATCTGAACATGAAAAACTAATAAGTACATTCCGAATAAAGTGACGTAGTGAAATATAAAACCAATTTAAAAAAAAACTGATTATACTGTATTCCCCATTATTTTTCCAACTGCAGACAATGGGCTTATCTGCGGTACGTTTTTCACATTATAGAAAGCACTCTCGACAATTTAGTATTCTTTAAAGATATCACAAACAGTCTGGAGCACGTGCCGGAATGGGGAAATCAGCACGTAGCCCAGTGCTGCGGTCGTGTGGACACAAGAATTACAATACGCTTGCCTTGGACAAATACAAGACAATCATAGCTTTGATAACGAAAAGAAAAATATTCCATGCGTCGCACATTACGTGTGTAATTAAAACACGCTAAAAAATTTTACGTAATGCCTACCGAAGTAATGTTTTACTTATTTTGGAAAGGTAGGCGGATCCTACAATATTATAAAGGCGAAAGTTACAAAACTGATTTATTGGTATTCAAATTGTTTCATGTTCTACGAAAGATTAATTTCAAAACCCTTTTTTATATGAGGGAATCCTCATGGACACCCCGCCGTCATGGGGACAGCGAACGGGATAGTGTCGGACTCTTACCGACTAAACCCCCATGATGACCTCCGTGTCGCAGGCAGGGCGGGTCCCGGGAGTACCCGAAGGAATTGCATCAGGACCCGCCCAAGCGATCGGTCCTGTCGGACTCCGGCTCGAGGCAGACGGTGGTGTGTCTGCCCCAGCGACCTCCTTCACCGGCGGCAGTTACCAGGCCATAGGGTAACCGCCGCCCTTCCCGGGGCCGTCCAAGCAGGTACCGGCGATCCCACTCCGACACCCACGACCCCAAGGACCCCTTTTAGGACGCCTTATACGCCAGGCAGGAGATACCGTAGTCCTATTCTTTTCCATACGCCCGGAACTACAGGGCTGGCGACGGGACGGCCACAACCCAACCGCCCCGCCGGCGTCGGACCCCTGATCTCGTGGGGTCCGACATCTTCCTCCCTTCCGGCCGCAGAGGATAGGGATGAGTGGATGGAAATTTCAAAACCCTAAGATATTTTATAATACTTTTCCTATTACAATTTTCGGTATTTAAACAGATATTAACAATTTACTGTTATGTTCTAAATTATTATATAAATGATTATGGTAGTTTAATAATTTTAAATGAAGTTGGCCAGCGCATCTTGTTTTAAGATATGACACACACCGCATATTGGATCACTTGTTCACTGTCCTAAATTTATCCGAACACGTTATAAGAACGGACTCAATGACTGCATTTCTCGCAACCGGAAAGCTTCGAAAAAAACAAAAATTACACCGCAAGAACGTCGCGTAATAAACTCATTACGTCATAGCTTCATGGTTGTGGAACTTGCTATTGTACTATACCATGCATCTTTATTTCTAAAGCCGTAAAGTGGATTTTCTCCTGCATGAGTGTGAGTCATATGATGCAGTAGCAAAGAGCACACAACCCCGTACTGCGAGCACAACAGGCGGAATTGTTCAGATTCTGATGGAACAAAGCAATGCATTGTGTCGACAACCATTTGAATCAGTTTATTACTGAGAGATTCTGGTACGGGGGCGTGCGTGGGTTTAAACCGAAGATTGCGTAACATGAATAGGTTATGGTCGACGGTTCATAAAAGGTTTTTTGGAGAGGAAAAGTTAGTCGTAGTAATTTTCATCACTTGAAGTACGAAAAATATACCAAATGCAACAGACTATAAACTCACTGAGCACCGTATTCTGAAACTACCTTCAATACGGATCTCTGCTCTAGTAACGCTTCTCTCGCTCTAACCGTTTTTGCGTAAAAGAAACAAACCATCCTCAAACGTGACGACGGTGAGTGCTGGTTGTCTCAGACAAATCTCTCAATCAGAAAACAAACTACTCACATTATAATACTTTGCATAACATTATAAAGAATTACATTACAATCAACAACTTGTCCCGTCTACCTACATAACATTTGCAGGTCACATATCGAGAGCTGCAAATCAAGCAGGCAGGTACTTTCGAAAGAGAAGCTTACATCATTCAATATTACACAACCGATCAAGATACGAACGTAATAAGAGGTCCACAAAAAAAATGTATACGGGGGACAACTGAGCTGTCCATTTCGATGGATTTGATTATATGGTGAAGTTTTTTGCTTCCACCATCCAATCCATACTCGGGCCTTGCAATAAGAGTGTCAGTAGGAATTTGTTCAGTAAATGCAGAAGGCAACCCGTCGACGAGAATTTAATCTACTTTTAAAAATCAGTTTCCCCAACATGATCGTTATTCGTTACTGTGAAAACCGTTAATATTTAGGTTCGTTGAAAATGTACTATCTACGTCTACCCTTATGAGAGATAGACGTAGTTTTAAAGAGACACCCACAGTCGTAGTTATTCAAACCCACAAACTAAAGGGCTTCAAGTCGACTGACCCAACCACAACCTGTCTCGCAGCTCATTCGGTGACAGATTATTTTAAAAATCCTGAATCTATTGTTACTGGGCGTTTACCTCTGGATACGGCTGATCGATTCTTTATTTGTGGTTGAGGTTTGACCTGAATGTTCCAAGTCCGCCCACGCTGTGAATTCCTCATTGCCATACAGTCGCAGCACAGGTCTACTGTGTTTTGTAATGCAGCATTAGTTGACGATAATTATTAGACTACTTAGTAGAAATATGATAGACTAGTGGACGCCAAGCGATTTCATCAGCAATTTTGCACACGTATCATGATATTCATGACTGGAAGGCGTTTACCAGCTGTTCTAAAGTGGAATTCTATTGTCTCTTGACTACCCCTCTGAGGAACAACCGTTACCTACGTTTGTAACACACATGACATCAGTCAAATTCAAGGAATCAAGTGTAAGCTTTTACAGAAGACACATTTTGTGTAGTAATTTGAAGTGTAATTATGACTAAAACTGCCTAAAATTAGGTCAACCATTTCGTAGTTGCATTATAGGCGCGCCACTGGCTACAGCTCAACACACCTGTCAAATTACATTTAGCTACTACTGATAGTATATCGATCTGTTTTGGACTGCGATGACCTGCCTTCGCCATAGACTTGAAATGAGAAACATTTATTAATGAGGCTTTTATAGGCACTAATGCCCAAAGGCTACGGCGCAGACGCCGTAACACAAACCAACAAATTTCATGCGTGGCTGTGATGACGTGACATACCTTTAGCAAGATTCCCAAAGCAAACTTAGCTTTTCAAGACATGTTTTGTCTTTTGTAATTCTTGCCTAATGCCATGCTTATGAACGTTAAACTGTTCAGATTCAGCGATGAATAATGAGACTTAAGACCTTTTTGCTACGAGTGTAGTCGAGTCAATAAGAAAAAATAATAAATGGTTTCGATTCGCTCGATCATTTAACCCAAGGTTTACCAATCATTAGATCTCTGTGCTCTTACGTCATTATAAGAATGCAATTGACATAAGAGCGCGTTGTATCGCTTACAAGTCAGTACGATATTATTGAATTCTTCTTAGTTCATACAACACTAATTGTGCGCAAAAACCTTGTTACCCGTTTCTTTGGGAATTAAGAGATCAAATACATAACCTGTCCTGATCTAGGTCGTAATTTATCTTCCCGTCAAGTTTCGTTAATATTCATTCAGTAGTTTTCTAAGATAGTAAGTAGCTTTCGCATTTAAGAGAAAAAAGGATAGGTGAGTAGTAGTGGCGAAGCTAGGAGGTAAGCCGGCAGTGAAAAATAGGCATTTAACCAATGCTTATTTAGATTTTTTATTTGTTTTACTTATTTGAGCTATAATAAGTCCCTACGCTACTTAAAATCCTTGAAAATATTTGTTAATGTGCCTGGCATAGGCTTGTCTTGTACTACCGGCTTACACCCTAGCTTCGCCACTAGTGTGTAGTATAAGAGTTTGGCCACATTGGAGAAAATTACTAACGGCTAAAGCTATCCGTCTAGTTTGTAATTTGATTTCTAACCAAGTAGACACAATACATTATTCTTAATACGTCGGCGTATTATTTTATGAAGTTCAAATAACAGGTTCAGCTAAAACAAAACAAAAAAAACGAGAAGTCACGCGTGTACACGGTTCACTTCGCAAATAGAATGGAAGTCGCGAGATAATACGCCTCTTCCTTATCGAGGGGAGGCCTGCACATCAACAGTGGGGACCAGCTCCAAAGCAAGATAGATAGCAGAGGTTGTTTGCATGATAACATTTAATTCCCGCTGCAGGAAACCGACGGTTCTTTGTATGAGATCACACATTTCAGCCGTGACGCAACTCAAAAATGTAACCTACTTTTAATAAAAGGCATACAGTTTTTAATGAAGTGTTCCGGAGCCGTTTTATAAAGATTTTTAGGGCTTTTTACAATGTTTTTGACACTTCTCTATACTGTTATTTTAATCTAATATCATATGAGTTTAGTTTATTAGCCGTAGAACCGATGACCGTTGGGGAAAACGAGTTCTCGTGTGGAGACCGCGTCTCGGCAAACGGAGTGTAGGACGCCCTCAGGCAAGGTGGACTGATGATATACGCAAGATTGCTGGCAGAAGCTGGATGCGAGAAGCCGAAAACAGATCACAGTGGCGTGCAATTGGAGAGGCCTATGTCCAGCAGTGGACAAGTATGGGCTGATGATGATGATGATGATGATCATATGAGTGGGAAAATTACCGTTGTTTATAACTGACAATAAATAGTTTCTGATCCTGTCTTATAAGCATTTTCCACGCATTTTTGCCTTCAATAAGTAAGTAGTAGGCGGCCACAAATACTTTTAATATTAATAGCCTTGAAAAGGCTTAAGTTTTGTCACCTAAAACTATAAATACCTTTAACCCTTTCGGTGACACACCCCGCCCGTCAGCGTGATAGATAACAATAAGTGAAGTGTCCACGAAAGTGTTAACGGGGTTAAGTGACGTCAAAGGGCGGGGGATTCTAATCTTGTCTTTTATTTACAGTACAATCGAGGAACACCAATTCAACTTCCATTAACATTATGTTCGAAGACAAAGCCTTTTTCCGTGACATTCATTAGGGGAATCTAGTGTAGGTTCGCTGAACTTAATTTGACATTCGATTCATTGATAAATGATGGTTTGTTTTTAATCAATCACTGTTTGCTTTTTCTTAATATAAAAAGCTGTCCGACTCACTGACAATCAGATCGTGGATTACGGATTATTAGTAGATAGAACACTTCCGAAATGGCTGTACAGATTTTTCCGAAATATAAATGTGTATTTGGAAAGTCCGAGAATATGCAGCTCGTAAACAAAAAAAATCTACTACTAAAAACATATTATGCTGAAAACATTATGTTGATGATGAACTAAATTTAATTTTTTTGGTAAAATGTTTTTAGTAAATATTACTAATAGATTGCCTTCCACAACCAGCACCCATTTTTAACCGACTTCAAAAAAAAAAGGAGGAGGTTCCCAATTCGACCGTATATATGTTTTTTTTTTAAGGTACACCGAATGTCTGCTAGAAAAAAATAACCAACTGTCAGACGTGTCAACACAACACAACATGGTGTCAAAACAATTCAAAGCACTGGCGTCATCAAACTCTAATCGTCGCATCCAAAGTACCTGAACGGAATCGCTAGAAGCGGGCCAGTACTACGGGGCCCAGGTGTCCCGTTCTGTTGCATAAGCGTAGGTCGTTGACCGACGAACAATGTGGGAGTCCGGCAGGAACACCTCCTAGACAAAGCAAGTCGGGAGTAATCCGAGCATCTCCGTTTCATGCTTGACGTACGGCTGTCGAAACTGTGCAGTTGTCATCTTGGGG
>SJJU01012199.1:0-10772 GCA_012932125.1 Conopomorpha cramerella
ATAACTGTTTATGTGCAAAATATTGAATTCTACCTACCTAACACGAATTCACATAACTCCAAAATAAGTAGAATAAAAATGTTTAAAAACTAAATAAATTTTAAAATTTTCTTACAATTGGTACTGGATCGATACCTACCGGAGTGGCAGGAGGTGGCCCAAAATAGAGAGGAGTGGAAGACTTGGGGGGAGGCCTTTGCCCAGCAGTGGGAAACAAATCAGGCTACGTAAAAAAAAAATGGTACTATAATAATATCTAATTAGCATAAATAACCCAAAAATACCGCATGGCGGTCTCGGGTGGCATGTCACCACGATCTATAATTTTATAGCATTTGCGTCGCTAAACGAAGTAGACTAGCGTACGCTATTGGAGGGTGTTATCGTGAGCAACTCTATAGGTAGTGCTACTCTGATACGAGCAATAGAAATAGTTTCGAGGTACGCCTGCGCTTGTATACTAAACGTACGTAATAATTTATTGACCTCTAAATATAATTACATTGTTGTTAAGAGCGTCTGTGGTCCAGTTGGTCGGACCCTTGACTTGTAACCGGGAGGTCCCGGGTTCGAGTCCGGCTACTGGACGTGTACCAATGGGACTCTTTTCAGAGCCTATGTACGCAACGCAACGCTCGTACGGTGAAGGACAACATCGTGATGAAACCCGCCACACCACAAGGTGTGTGAACCCTATAACGGCGATGGGCTCACCCCCTGTCACGTTTGGGTTAAATACGCTTGGTGAACCGTGGGTACTTGCTTTAGCAAGTGCCTCTGCCTACCCCTCTTTGGGATTAAAGGCGTGAAGTGTATTTTTTTAATTTTTTTTATATAATTACATTGTTTAAATGAGTACGCAGTGTTTTTTTATTAATTTTTAGATATCTATATTCGTGCTTTAATCTTATGTAAAAAGTACATTTCGATTATACAGTTTATTATGTAGTACCTGTGATTGTCTAACGGGTCTTGGTCTAAAACATGACAATTTAAATTTTCAAACAGATGCAAATTGTTTTGCAGAACATTGATAACATGTTTGGCGAAAATGTTATCCGTAATTTTCATGTTCTTCATATTTTGCCTAAAGTACTGTTCCGCGTTACAACATAAAACAAAAACATCATCTGATGGACACGTGAGGTAGGACTTATCTTCCAATTTCGAGTAATCTCTCTTAATATGGTATAAAAATTCTGAGTTATTTACAGTCAAACTATGTACCCAGACGTGGTCGCCCCAGAAAGCGTTGGAGTGACGAGCTTGTGTCTCACGACAAAGGATGGTGGAACGCCGCCCAAGATCGCATGGCGTGGAAGGAGGGGAGAGAGGCCTTTGCCCTGCAGTGGGACAACAGTGGCTCATAATAAATAAATATATGTACACAGACATCGCATCAAGTTTTTTAATTAGTCTTTTTACAATACTTCCAGATATAATTCGATACCTCGAGGTAGAAAGGTCGTATAAACCGTATCATCAATTTACCGTTAATATAGACCAATCGATAGAGCGGAAAATTCTGCATAAGCCAGCATTCATAACTCAATTTGACCAAAAGTGGCTTTTAAGACCTTTCTACCCCGAAGTATCGATATATGAAACGATCATCTTGCTAATTTCGGATATAGAGGCTGTAGTATCCATTAGCAATGAATTAAGGTCTTCGTCGTTAGAATTGTCCATATCGATCAAGTTATTGTCTTTCAACATTTCGTTGTAAATTGTGTTATAGTTGGAAGAACTATTCAATTTTTGTACAGTAGTCATAACAGTTGCAGATAATACCGTTATTTAATCTATCTCTAAACAGTTTCCGCTTTCACTCATTTTGATTTCAGTATGGCAAAGTAATATTTTATAGGTTGATATAAAAGACCTCACAGTGGGGTTGTTGTTAAATCCGCCTTTAGACCGGATTGCACTGAAAAAAGTTTCTAAATGATCCTGTGATAGCTTATATGTCGGTATAAATTTCAGATTATTTTGTTTTTCGATATGGTTCACATAAAACCACTTCAAACAAATAATATTATTTATGAAACTCAAAAATACTAATTTCCTTTGTGTATTTATGATAGCTTTACCATTTTCCATTAATGTGAGTCCTTTAAAGTATTCATACGAATCGTCAAGTTTTTCAAAAATTTCTTGTTTATTTCTCGGACAGAGCGACTTTTTGAGTCCTGAATTGTTCAAATTCCTGGAATTGAAAATGTCAAAGATGTCGTTCACAAGATGCAGAAACTTTACTGTAGCTTGACTATTTTCAAAACCAGAAATATTTAATTCATTATTACATAAGTCAATGGCTATGCCCACTGACCTACTTAGTAATTGCGCTGCTAATCTAACTTTCATTTTTTGATTACTATAATGAATGTGTCGAGTAGATAATTTATTCGCAAGATGGAGTCCTTCTTCTTTTTGTAAAATCTGTAATTGTTCTAAGAATCTAAATTCTATTTTGCCCCCCATGTTGTCTAGGAAAACTTTGTAATCACCGAAAAAGTTTCTAATTAAATTAATAAGATGGCACGCATCAAAAAAACATACATATTTTATCCCATTATACAAAAAATAGGGTTTGTAAGGTGGAGAAATTACATTCGCGCCTAGTATCTGCAGCATATTCAAATTTGATGCAATGCCATCAAATGTTATTGATGTAACATTGCAGTTAACATTTTTTGAAGGAAGACGTAGTGACCAAGATTGAAAAGGGCATGCTTCGGTGGTTTGGGCATATGGAGAGAATGGATGAAAGTCGATTGACGAAAGACATTTATATGGGTGATTTAATGGGCCGGGTCAGTAGAGGTCGCCCCAGAAGGACATATAAAGACCAGATTGGTGATGTCCTGACCGAAGGTGGCGTGAAAATTACTCGAAACCGGAGGTCGTGTATGAAAAGATGTATGAATGTAGATGAAGCGAAAGCGGTATGTCAGGATCGTGACAAATGGAGATCTGTAGTCTCTGCCTACCCCTCTGGGAAACAGGCGTGAAGTGTATGTATGTATGTATTTTTTAACAAGTCCAGACAACCTTTAACAACCGTGCCTTTTCATTAGCTGTGAAGCTCTTATCTGGAAAGAAACCGACTGGCAACTTCCAGTAGCCATTTACAGCAACCACCATAAAAACAAGTATTTCTTTCGCAATATCTATTTGATCGCCGTATAAATCATTTCCGATATTAACATATCCGTAATGTTTTTTACCAACAATCTCGGGTTCCTCTCTAATTTTAATTTCTTCAAAAGTTAGTGAGACAAAAAGCGGGCCCTTTTTTGACATTTCTGCTACAGTATTTAGTGATTCCTGTGTAAATCCTGGTTCACAATCAAGGCGAGAATACCATCTTCGTAATGTGTTAACATGTGGTTAACACAAATCAAATTTATCCCTAAGATAAGCATAACTTTTCGGACTGTAAAAGAAAAAACGAAACGAAAAGACTCGTCATACTCAGCCGAATCACTAATTTGTTTTGCAAGTTTGTGTTGCAGCCTTTCCATTTACCCTATGAACTAATTTGCGAAGTAGATCGTTTTGACATGCCACCTGAACTTCATTATAGTGGTTTCTAAGACCTGGCATCGCCGTTATAGGGTTCACACACCTTGTGGTGTGCGGGTTTCATCACGATGTTGTTCTTCACCGTACGAGCGTTGCGTTGCGTACATAGGCTCTGAAAAAGAGTCCCATTGGTATACGGCCAGTAGCTGGACTCGAACCCGGGATCTCCCGGTTACAAGCCAAGGGTCCGACCAACTGGACCATAGACGCTGTTTAAACATTTAGATTTGTTAATTTTAACACATTCGTGTGCTTATGGCATAGTGCCCTTCAGCTGTTCACCAGTCAGGGATGTATCTGGACATCAAGCATTTGTTAAATTAGTATTAAGTCATATTTATGTTAAGTAAGTATAGTTGGCAGTAAATCTTAGCGATTTGAAAAGATGCCAGTTTCTTCTCGGTTCTTCTGGCCAGTAAAAGAAATTAATTCGAACCGGGGACGATTACTTTTGTTTTTAAAGTCATAAATGACGTTCATAAAGCTTTGTGTTATGCTACTGTATATCTGTACGTACATATGTTATAGCACTTATAACCATGAAATAAAAAAAAATTGACTTTGACTTTGATTCATAATATAGCCACTAATTTTTCATTATACAAAGTTATACGGATATAGCCCGGGAAGTGGAAGGCAATTTGTTCGTGACAATAATTTATTTGCGCTGGCAACACTGTCAGATCGCGTGTCCATTTCCGCCGCCGCCGTCTCATCGCCACCTTGAATTACCGACGAACGCGGAGACTCGACATTTTTCAAATTGTCTAAATGTGACGGGCCCGTTGGTGTAGTGGTCAGCATGTCTGCCTCTGCTCCGTAGGGTCGTGGGTTCGATTCCCACCGCTGACAGGTGCTTAGGTGATGAGCTTTTAAGCACTTATTGGATGTGTCTGGGTGTTTTATTTATATAAGTATATATTTAAATTGAAAAAAAAATATAAGTAAATATATCTCGTTGTCTGATTTCCATAACACAAGTGCTTTAGCTACTTAACATGGGATGAAGGCAATGTCTGTGTTGTTGTAAAATATTTATTTATTATTGTAATTTTTTTTAATCACTATGAACAAGCGTTTGCATCCTGCCTGATGTTAAGCAGCGACGTGGTCTACGATGAAGCACACTTGTTCAGTAGGTACCTATTCACCCGCGACTTGAAGACCTTCAAAATTCAGATCACCTATTAAATCTCAATTCAATGACAAGTGGACGTCTTCATCCTACACCGTTTTCGCTCCTGCCTGAGGAAATAAATTGTGGGCTGCCAGTAACCGGGATGGACCTCTTTTGAAGTAAAAAAAAAATGCTTATGAATTCACTCATTCAAATTCGGAGCGCATCGTCCACCGAGCCAAAAATAAAATCGAGGAACGAATGACCTTCATTTCTCTCTTTCGCATGTTTTCATTTCACCTTTGTATTAAGATTATTTTTAAACTTAAACAAAGCGCTGCAAAGTGCAACATCGGAAAGTAATGTAAACTGAAGCTTGTTGAAATTTTAATTCAGTGAAAATTACTCGAACGAAGATAACTTGAATAATCAATTTCGAATACAGTACCTGTAAAAAGTTCGCACTGGCCGCTATCAATTAATGCGGAAGAAGAAAAAGTTCCCAATTTCAAATTTAAATTCCGAACGTGCTCGTGTTAAAGAATTAGGGACGTAGCTCACGTAGTCGGCGAGACATCTCCGTGGAATGAGGTCGTGGCGTTGCATTCTCTTTTGTAGTTTGAAGTCACGTCGCATCCTCGACGCTGTGCGGAAGGGATGAATCCCAGAAACTTCAGCTTGAAACTTGGGTCATTATGTATGACAGATGCGCCGTCGGTCCGGTCCTGGGTACATTACAGTCGCACTTATTTCAAATCCCGTTTATTCCTATTGAATGATGTTCACTTCAAGAATAGTACCTGGACGACCGAGCTTCGCTCGATTATTATTACTGAATTAAATTTTCAGAATCGAATTTTGTCTCCGATATAAACCGTATCGAACAAGTAAAAAAATCGATTATTTTTCTTCGATTTTTTCATAACCCCATCCCTAGTTACTTCAAAACCGTCCCCCGCACCATCCTACGTATAGCATAGTATTACTACTCGGCAATAGATGTCAGTAAGAGTCGTATTAACAATTTGAGCAATTTTTCATGCCCGAAAACACGGTTGGAAAGATGTTTTCTAAAAATTAAACCTAGCTAGATCGAATTATCGCCCCCAAATCCCTCTACATACCAAATTTCATGAAAGTCGGTGCAGCCGTTTCCGAGATTCCGATATTATATATATATATAGTAATATATAATATACAAAGAATTGACTGCTCGTTTAAAGATTTTTAAACGTTTAAAGTTTAAAACGGGTATTATAGCGCGAAGATTAACCAAAGGCTCACGACCACGACACATGTAACTGTGTCGAAACGTCGGGCAAACAACGAAGGTAAGCTGAATTTTGAAGCTTGAAGCTTTGGTTAATCTTCGCGCTATATTACCCGTTTTAAACTTTTAATATCATGTCAGTGCGCGTTTTCTTAAAAGATGTTTTGTGTCCAAGACACACAAAACTAATATAGAATGTGGTGCTGTAAAAAACTGTTAAAGTTAGACTAAAATATAAATATTTATGCTCTTGGTGGTGTTCTTCTGCTGGTGCTCACTGCTGGACATAGGCTTTTTGTGTTTTCAGCTTCTCGCATCCAGCTTCTTCCAGCCATCTTGCGCAAATCGGTGGCGTTAAAAATGAAATAAAAGGCTCAATTATTACATACGGAATAAATAAAATTGACAACTTTGCATTTCGAATGGTAAATGATATTTTTATTGAAAATTGAAGAAAATATAAAATTATTTGACCCGTATTTTATTATTCAACATGAAAATAATGTTTTCATTCATGATTTTAACTTTAAATATTGTTTTTTTTCGAAAGAGCGTAAGCGCCATATGACGTCACTAGTATGGATACACAGATCAAACATAGATAGAAAAGAAAACTATAGCTGTCAATGTCAATTTTCAAGTTGTAGTCTGTGTAGATCGTTGTTTTGTTTACATTTGCTGTTAGAAAGGTGTGTTTATTTATTTGCTAGCCACGTCGAGTCAGAGTAATATTACTCCTAACATTGCTTTTTCTCTCGCTCGGGTTGATGCATTTTTTATCGATAGTAGTGAAATAGCGTGATTTTAGGTTTATTCCATGAATAGGTGGGATGAAAAAAAAAATAACCTATTTTTGTTTGTTTTGAAACTGACGATTCTGCTGTCACTAATATTGTCAATTTTATTGATGTGTAAAAAATATGGATAGGCTTGAATTCCAACTATTTCGCACAAAGTAATGACGTCATCACACATATTTCACATTTTACGTAATATCTCCGAACTTACGCATCTAAAAAATATAATATTTTTTGTACAGTATCCTGAAACGAAAATACAGAAACGGTTTTTTTTATTTATACTGCTTATTAGGTATGCAAAGTTGTCAATTACAATTTTTTTTTGCTTACAATTTTTTTCTGACCCTTTCGCTGCCAGTGAACATCGTTAATGTACTATGTGCTTACTTACCTAACTGTACTGTAAACAGTGTTAACCCTTAATTAAACATGCTAGTATATTTCATAGTTTGGACCTTATTTTAATGTATTCACTGGAAATATCTAAAGGTTGCAGAGAAGTTATCAGAGAATAATCACATTAGCTATGTAACACTACAGTACATATACATACCTATTTAAACAATAATTGTATTAAACAATTATATTTAAAAAATATTGTACTTAAAAGATTTTATGCAAACAAAGTTTGACTGTTACGCAGACATTAGACGCTCATGCAAGCGTAATTCAATTCCATCAGTCATGATTTATGGAATGACTAATACTAATTCAAACATCATTCACTATATTAGACGATAGGAAATCCGTCAATCACAATCATGACTGTGGTAAAACTGAGATCAAAACTTATCGTCTAATGTCTGTCAGGCAAACATAAGACGCTCATGCAAGCGGCATTCAATTCCATCAGTCATGATTTATGGAATGACTACTAATACTAACTCAAACATCATTCACTAAATGTAGTGACGATATAAGACATGATAGGAAATCCGCCAATCACAATCATGACTGTGGTAAAACTGAGATCAAAACGTATCGTCTGTCTAATGCCAGTTATCTTCCCGAAAATCTGTCAGAAAAACGTCAAAGAAAATTTCCCATTTACACACATCAAAAGTGTCTAGAGATCAAGAACATTTTTAGCTCTAAAAAAATGTAATTTATTTAAATCAAATCTAATCTTCCGTGTAGTGACGGCGAATAGAATACATGTGTCACTACCCCAGCCCAACTTTTCCCGTTAAGGGGGTCGTAAGAGGCGACCGAGGGAGCTCTCCAGAGAACGGACGGCAGCGCTCTCTGTGAGTTGAACCACAACACCACTGCGATCGCCGACCCGCCTGCCAAGCGTGGCGATTACTGGCATTTCACCCCAAATGACGGATCTCATTGGGGGAGCCCCTCGTCCAGCAGTGGACGTTATGTGGCTGATGATGAATGTGAGAAATGTAATCTTCTGGATTAAGGTCTCACCACCCTAATTCCCCGTGTCTGTATAAAATGCTTTATCACCACATTTTGATTAAATTATGAATATTTCATTTTTTGTATATATATATAATATTATATTAAAATCAACTTGAAACAAGCGTTTGACCACATCCCGCCTGATCTTAAGCAACGATGTGGACCTAAGATGGAGCACAACTTGTTCATATAGGTACTATTTACCCAACACCAGTGAATGGTGGTCAAAACGCTTGTTCATAGTGATTAAAAAAAAAAAAAAAAAGAACTTGAAGACCTCAGCAGACTGTACTGCGCAGGAAACACAGACTCCGGCAAGGCGTTTCACATCCTGGCGGTTCGCACTATGAAAGTGGACGCAAACCGTTTGGTTCGCGTAAATGGCAATTCCACCTGGTATGGGTGACGTTTTGCCGTTCTCCTGGTTGTCCTATTGTAAAAACGCGATGGGGGCATTAGGTTATGCAACTCCGTAGCACACTCTCCGAAATGCACCCGATAGAAGACAGATAGGCTCGCAACTTTGCGTCGATGCTCTAGGCTTTGTAGATATAAATATATTCTTGATTACAATCTTCTAGAATGTTCTTGATCCCTAGACACTTTTGAAGTGTGTAGTTCAAATGTTCAAAAAAAAATCTTGACAACACATCTTAAATGGCCACTCGTTGGATGTTTTCCAGAAAGGGTAGAGCAGAGATTACGGCTCTTTCATGCTCCTTTATCTCGCAACGTAAACTAGGTCATGACGGTGCTTACATTTCTCTTAACGTCCGACACCGCTAGTGCAGTATTATTTAGATCCTCGAGTACAGTCAGCCACTCTTCACGGATGATTTTCAAGAAGACTGTTAATATAATTTTCAGCTCGTATTGATGTAAAACATAATTAAATCATTTTTTAGTCAGTCAGCTCGCGACCACGACACATGTAACTGTGTCGAAACGTCGGGCAAACAACGAAGGTAAGCTGAATGCTTGTCTTTGATTAATCTTCGCGCTATAATACCCGTTTTAAACATTTAATATCATGTAAAACATAATTATTAAGATATCTAAGACTAAACTTTCCATATTAGGTACTAATGTTGGTAATGAGCTGGGTGGTTGCTTGCATCATCTGAGGGGTTCAGTTAACATAACCCACAGGGACACCCTTTTATTTTCTTTTATTTTATTTAATGTTAATATCATTTAGTGCCCTTGAGCTGTTCACCAGTCAGCCATGTATCCGGCCATCAAGCATTTTGTTACAATTAGTATTAAGTCATATTTATGTTAAGTATACTTAGCAGTAAGCCTTGGCGATTTGAAAAGATGCCAGTTTCTTTCCGGTTCTTCTGGCCAGTAAAGGAATATAATTCGAACCGGGGACGATTATTTTTGTTTTGAAAGTCATAAATGTCGTGCGTCGATCACGTACACCATCCGGACCGAGCCAACGAGAAAGATCAGAGTCTAGCGTTTCGTCAGTTGAGTCCTAACATCAGATCGGCTCGAAATGCCAATAATCGCCACGCTTGGCAGGAGAGTAGGCGTTCGCAGTGAGGTTGTGGTTTAACTTACAGAGAGCGCTGCTGCCCGTCCTCTGGAGAGCTCTTGCGACCCCCAAGACGGGAAAAGTTGGCTTGCACGTGCTGTGCGGCGGCTGGCCACAGCCTTCCATCTACGAATCAATCGTGAAATAAACGCGCCTCCTGCCTTAACACTACTTCGCGAAGAGGACCCGACGCGAAGTCTCCCTAATGTGGTCGTCATTTCACAGAGTTGGCAACAAAACAGGGATGGATAGAGATGATTTGTATGGAGTTAAGAAACCGTGTGCGTTGAAAAGAGGCAAAAGCAAGTAAACGCGCACGTCTCCAGAGAAATGCTCGTACGCCGAGAGGGAGGTAGAGGCTGGTCCCTGAAATATAACATAGCACTACTCAATACTTTTTAACTATTATCATTGGAAATATAAATTTTATTTCTTCTTATTTTGTAATGGCCCTGTAACTTGCCGCACACCACGGTGATACCTTACCCTAAAAAATGAGATACATTATACTGAAGCTTCATTAATCTCAGCGGTTCCGTACTTTTTGCCTGAAAGAGCTAACATACATCAAAACAAACTAGAAAATTAACTAGTAAGTTATCACTAGGCGTTCAAAAACGTCCCTAGTAAAGTTCTTCTTATCCCCGAAAATTTACGGCAAGCTATTATCCGAACCTAAATTTTCCACCGAAATTCAGCGAGCCTAATATATGTGTTCGAGTAAAGCCTGCGTACACAAAACCGGGCTATAACTCACACTTCCACACTGACTCACTATTCCATTCCCTTTTCTATTATTCGGTGGCGTAATAAAATAACTCTACTAGTCACTGTATTCAGAGGGGCCTAAGTGTATACTTTGAGCTTTGAGCGTGCGTTTTCTAAGTATTAGCCGTAGAACCGATGACCGTTGGGGCAAACGAGTGGAGACCGCGTCTCGGCAAACGGAGTGTAGGAAGCCCTCAGGAAAAGTGGACTGATGATATACGCAAGATGGCTGGCAGAAGCTGGATGCGAGAAGCCGAAAACAGATCACAGTAGCGTGCG
>SJJU01012205.1:0-17951 GCA_012932125.1 Conopomorpha cramerella
TCCGCAGACCACTGAACATACGCATATAAAATTTGGTAAAAATCGGTCAAGCCGTTTCGGAGGAGTATGGCAACGAAAACTGTGACACGAGAATTTTATATATTAAGATAAATCATCATCATACATCGCTAAAGTTGTATGACAAATTGCGACTTATTCGATTTCATTGCTCGCGAGTGTACCTATATCAAACTTGGCGTACGTTTGATACGGTTCGAATTCGACAGTTTATTTCACCATCATCTGTCCATATTCGTCCACGGCTGGACACCATTTTAATATCTATTCGGTTTCTTGAATCCAGCTTCAGCCAGAGTTTATTGATGGATCAGTAATTTCAAAACAGCCCAAAGTGTTACGTTTTAATCAGTACTTGACAGCACGACTTTTCTTCTGGCTAAGATAATTTCATTGGTTGTTGCTCTTGCAAAGGCATTTATCATGCATATTTTCCCCTGCTATAATGTGTGAAAACTACTGAATGGTAGGTAGGTACACTACAAAAACAGAAGCGACCGCCTCGGGTGGAATTCGTACGCTGACAAAATATATTCTGCAAATTCTCAGGGACTAAAATTCTCATTTCATTCTGTTTCTGGAGTTAAGATCGACCAATACATAGACTCCTAATACCTATTGGGGAATGTCGGAAAGAGCATGTGAAAAGTGATGATTGGCTCATTAATAGTCGACTGTCATTCACTCACGTCACGCACCACAATCGGCGTTATGCTTGAACTACTTGATATGTAGGTATTGCCAAATGCCATAAATAACATTAATAAATAATTGCCAAATCTTACGGCAGAATTCTTAAACACAGTCTTATGACGTACTTAGATTGGTAGGTAAAGTTGCAGTTAGGGGTAATTATGAATAAAAAAAAAATACTACTAAGTATAAAATACCATTTGGTACACATTCCTACTAGATATCATTTGAATAGACACTAAAAATAACACAATAGTACCTACGGTTACAAAAGACGCGACTTCTTAGGTACCCATCTACAAACTTTAGATGGGTTTTAAGGTAGGTAGTCACAGAGTTTAGTGATATAATTAAAATTGATAGGTATCGTTGCTACGCGAAACCAATTCATCCAATTTACTACCAATTGTGTAGAAGTGGCGTGAGGTTCGGGGCCAAAATAATGGTACCCAGTAATACATTAAAAAATAACTACTTGTGACATCCGTGGGCAGGGGGCGGTGACTTGCCTCATGAGGTGACTCTAGTATCAATTATCTATCATACGTGTACTTGTGTATAAGTAGGTAAAGTCTAGTTTTTAATTCGAAGGACGAATTTGACAGTTTTCATGTGTACGTACAATACGATACTTTATTCCTATGTAAATTAAACTGAAAACGGAATACAAACAGTTGTAGATCTTCGTCTCTTGAAATGTACTCTAACTTGATTGCAGCCGACTACAGAATTGTGTGAATGGGGCCTAAGGAGTAGCAAAAAACACATTGAATAACTATTCAGCACTCACCTATAGGTAGTTTATTTTTTATTCCATGGACCAATTTGACAGTTCCCATTCACACAATTCTGCATCGTAGCGGAAAACGATGTGCATTGCTGATTTTGTTAATGTCATTCTACTGTCTGATCATTATCCTTCAAAAGAAGACTCGATTAGCTTAAATAGGGAGCTAAAAAAAATATAGGTAAGTAGGTACATCCTAAAATACCCTTGTCGCAGTGTAGGTCAGACTCGCATATCTAATGGCAATCAACGGCTACCTATTGACTATGGTAATTGGGGGCATAATGACCTTCACGAGGTAGGTACTGTGAGCGCATGAATCACGCTAGCTACTTCAGCTCCAGGGAAGCTAGTGATACCTACTGTTGTTTCATCTAGGAGGTCGCAACTTAAGAGCCTTTTTACTCCCCGACGGTTATACAGTGCTTCTGTATTATCATACATAAAAAATAATAAATACACTTCACGCCATTAGGTATCATACATAACTTTAAACAAAAAGAAACGACTTAAAATTTTACAGATTACCTCAAAGATGCCATTGTCGGAACTGAACTAAATTTAAATGAAACCGAACGGGAAACACCTATAAAAAATGTGGCAATGGCCACTTGCACCTGTTAATACTTCGGGTCACTTCAGGAATTTTACCGATCTCACTTTTAATTAATTTTCACCAAGCCGACACCACCGCAATAACACCACTCAGATCAAATTGCTCAACATGTGGCTCAGGTTGGCTCAAAATAGCTCACATTTAAACAGGGGCCTAAGTCAAGTCTACTACACTCTGGTCTACATATACATCGCTCTGGCATCGTCGCGGCAAACGACTGCATTACTGATTTAAAAAATAAAAATACACTTCAAGCCTTTAATCCCAAAGAGGGGTAGGCAGAGGCACTTGCTAAAGCAAATACCCACGGTTCACCAAGCGTATTTCACCCAATGTGACAGGGGGTGAGCCCATCGATTTAGTTTTTTTTAATCACTATGAACAAGCGTTGGACCACCATCATGCCTGTTGGTTAACGTTAAGTTATTCTCATTTCACTGTCCTCCGTAGTAAAACAGCGATTAACACCGTTTGCTACTAACGATGCCACAGCGATTCAACTGCCAGAGTGTAGCATTTTTGGTCCCCAGGTCAATAGGGCACTATAAGTATGAGACGAGTAAACATCCTTACTGCAAAGGCTTAGATAATCGATTAAAGTGTCCAGCCAGCTTGAAATAAGACTTCGCTGGTTTCTCAACCTCGGCAACGGAAATGATTTTGACAAGTTTTTGTATATCAACGGCCATCTGTAGAAGATGTTAAACACATAATTTTATAATTTGTCTTAAGGACATAAATAAAGTTCACGCCCTTGCTAACTAAATGCGGTTCACCACGGGGTAAGCCCATCGCCGTTATAGAGTTCACACACCTTGTGTTATGCGGGTTTCATCAAAATGTTTTCCTTCATCGTAGATTTTTTAAATTAATTATGAAGGTGATATGTTCGCAATAGGTAAAATGTTCAGATAATGGACGTAAGGATTGATAAAAATAAAACAAAATATTTAGTAAATACAATGGTGTATTAAAACTACATAACACGGATAACACAAATGGTGTAGTAGGTACCATACGAGTTGGCTGTTACTCTAACTTCCTTAGCGATAAAAATAGTTATACACATGCTGTCACTTTATGACTTTCGTACAATGGACAAGGTGCGAAAAAGAGAAAATACGGCTAAACTTTCTACCTACGTTCGCACCGATCCGAATCAGGTTAACCCTTAATAAGAGGTCTTATTCTGGTAGATTTTGGACTCTATTGACGTTTGTTATCCTAATTACCGACTCCATCACATAAACCCGGGTGATGTTTATCATAAAATCTAGCTTTGAAGTACAATGTGAAATTATTGTTTACTGTTTAAATAAGTTTGTGTTATGTAGTGTTACATACCTTATGTGATTATTCTGTGAAAATTTCTCTGAAATCTTTAGATAATTCCAGTGAAGACATTCAACAGGGCTCAAAGTAAGGGTTGGTCAAGTGGCAATATACTAGCTTTTTTTAACATCAATATATCTGTCTTTATCACTATTTACGGGTTTGACTTCGCGAAATAGATATTTAAAAAAATGTTTCGGGTAAGTGCGAACTGTTTTGTTAATAAGGGGATGCAGAGTATCCAGCTGTGTTCACGAAGCAGTGATCAGATCAGTGACCCTGGATAACAGGTAATGTCTATTCTACACAGCTTTTGGTATGCAGCTTCACACATTTATTATTATTCTTCTTAACCTTTCAGGGACAAATCCTCTCCAAAGACGTGATTACAATAAAGTATTTTGTCTTCAATTGAGTGTCTACAATTGTGTCAGTTAACTAGTTAATGGGTTTTACAATTTTATTCTAATGCAATAGAGTACGAAATCCAACCGCGTTACAGCAAAAAGCATAGTTAACAATTAGTCAATAACTAATATTTTAAGCCACGTATCTATTCCATTTTTTTTTATTAAACACTATGAACAACCGTTTGACCATCATTCCACCTTGATGTTAAGCAGTTATGTGGTCTACGATGGAGCACACTTGTTCATTAGGTATAGGTACCTATTTACCCGAGACTTGAATACTCACAAGAAGCACAGACTCCAGCAAGTCATTTCACATCCTGGCGGATCGGTTTGCATCTGCTTTCATACGTCGCACTAAGATAGTAGACGCAAACCGTTTGGTGCCACCCACACCGTATATACCAAACCATATATTTGAAAGATGTCATCACAACACTGCATTAGATAATGTGAACACAATCATGTTAAATATATCGAACAGAAACATTTTAGATAAACGTGTACGTGAATTTAAGGGTTATACACATTGCAATTAATCGAATGCTATTAAGGTCTCCCACATAAAACCGTAGCTATCGCTCAAGAAGCGTGGCCTCGTATCGCATCGTATTGCGGTTTTGTGTGGGAGCCCTTAGGTCAAATCTCTCAAAGAACTCATAAGAACAATAATATTAGGAAAGTAGATACATTATTTTTTTCAAACGCATTCCTCTATGTACCGCAGTGTATCAGTCCTTAAAGTATATCATGTTATACAGATCGGCTACCGATTAAGGAACTTTTCGCATTAACTAATATTTTCTTTATTCAGGTACTTAAGTCTAAAGCTATGAGTAAAAACGCAGTTAGCAGTTACATAACTATTTAAAGTAGGCACTTATTTAAGTTTCATACAAACTGTAATTTAAATTTATTGGTATTTATAAGTACATTAGACATAGCGGGGCAGTTTTATTTTTTTGCAAACTTAACAATCTCTTTTTGCACCATACACAGAAATAAAATGTATCAAACATTTTACTGTTGGTAGGTAAGGTACAAATAGTAGCACATAGCGATTATTAAAACGAATTGTAAAATGACAATCAGGGATGAACCTAACTCGGCCTGTGTACACTGTACCTATATTTAAGGTAAGTGACCCTTACTTTAATTACTAATGACTTACTTAACTTAGAACATTACCTACTTTTTATTACTTTCAAGTAAAGGTAACACATAAACTCGCGTCATAATAATGTACTTACTCTAAACATTAAAATCTATCACGGCTCTTCACTTACTTTACATTACAACTTAAAAATATGAACTAAATCATTTTTTTAAGGAAACACGCACATACATTATACTTGAAACGAAGAAACTTATTCTATAGAACAAAGGAGACATACCCGTAAAAGCGTCGCGTGGGCTTATCGCTGTTACAGACCATACTTAGTATTTGGTAAGTATTACATTAAAAAAATTGTTTTACTTATCGATTGTATCCTGTGTATACATTTATCCTTTTTGTATGTCTTATAGGTATGTAGGTAATAACTGCCCACTGCCGATTCGAGGCGCCTAAAAGCGGAGCCGCAGTGTGAAACACCGCGATTATTTACTATTTTATATTAAAGCAAGTGCCTCTGCCTACCCCTCTTTGGGCTTAAAGGCGTGAAGTGTATTTACTTTTATATTTTTTATATTAAAGGGTTGTTAATAAGAGTGGTAGCTTCAGTCATTTCACATGAGTCTCAAAAAACGATATTTTTTAGGGTTTCGTACCTCAAAAGGAAAAAACGGAACCCTTATAGGAAATATTTGTTATCCGTCTGTCCGTACATCCGTCCGTCTGTCAAGACCCTTTTTCTCAGGAACGCGTGGAGGTATGAAGCTGAAATTTATATCAATTACTCAGGTCTACTGTCCCTTGAAGTTGTGAAAAAATCAAACTTCTAAGCCAACGCAATCAAAAGATACAGCCGTTTATGCCGCAAATTTTCGACACTTGTAAGGGAATCAAAACCTACAGGGTGCTTCCCGTGAACTCAGAATCTTGAAATTTGGTACGAAGCAACGTCTTATAGCATAGATAAAGGAAAAATTACGAAAACCATAAATTTTTAGTTACATCACATAATATATATTTTTTTTAATAATTTTAAACTTACTACCCATTTCCTCATAAACGCGTAGAGGTATTAAATTGAAATTCATACCAAATACTCAGGTCTATAATACCTTTAAGCTGTAACAAACTCAAACTTCTATGTCAACGCAATCAAAAGAAACAGCAATTTAAGCTGCATATTTTGAAACTCGCAAGTACTCGCAAGGAAATCAAAACCTAAAGGGTACTTCCAGTCGACCTAGAATCTTGAAATTTGGCATGAAGCAACGTTTTATAGCACACATAAAGGGAAAATTCCGAAAACCTTAAATTTTTAGTTACATTACAAAATATATATTTTTTAATAAATATAAACTTATTACTTTTTTCCTCATGAACTCGTAGAGCTATTGAAAAGTGAGTTATTTTTATATCAATAAAAATACCATAGTTATGACTCGATTGTCGTAATGGTGAACTTTGTAAACCTTGCAGGTTTGTACGGAACCCTCGGTGCGCGAGTCCGACTCGCACTTGGCCGGTTTTTTTTTATTTTTACAACGTTTTCGATTTCCTCAGTTCCTTTAACCTTTTGACCGCCGGAATTTTGTTTTGTCGATTTTGAATTCTGCTCCATGAATCAAAATAAAATGTCTGATTTATAACACAATGGCGGTGAAAAGGTTAACAAAGCAACACACGTATCACGGCTTAGCAAAAACCGCTAAAGCCTCTATTTGTACTATAAATAATACATACGTAACTAAACTAATTTGGGTCTTAGGAAGGTATTAAGTAATTTTCAGTATTAACTCCAGCTCAAATTGTACATTATAATCTAAAGTATTCTTTTCTTCTTATTACTGGCGATTTCTTCCGACTGACTATTTTTCTTGACATCATTGTCCTTTTCAAGTTGTGTCACCCTGTAGAGTTCGTATTGCTTCGTGACGGCAGTCTTGAACTGTTGGAATGTATTGGAGGCAATGTGCTGGCGAGCGACGCGAAACATCTCGTCGAAATGATGCAGGTTGTGACTGAAATACAATTTGATGCAGGTTGTGACTGAAATACAGTTGGGATTTATGAACGCTTTCGAGGGCACTCAACTAGAGATGATAGCAGTTCTATTTTTATCACGTCGATAGGGTGGACGCGCCTACGAAAGGGTGTGTATACTGCGTGTAAAAGGACCCCAGGTAGTCTTAGAAACGTTGTTTAGCTCGTCAATATGAATAACTTTTACTACGGCGGCGAGAATGTGGGTAAATGAAAAATATTTCTTCTTCATTTTCCCGCATTGTCGCAACAGTGAAAGTTGTTCATTTTTAAGAGCCCAACGTTTCTAAGACCATTGCTCTAGGTCCTTTTACAGTCTGTAAAGTAGTTTAATTTTTTTTCCTGACTGAATGCCTCAGTTCAAATGCAAACAGGGTTTCCCTTTCCAAACGAAAATGCTTTTGAATCCACCAATACCCTATGCAGTAAGGGACAGGAAATATTTTCTCTTACACTATATTGACTCGTTTTTTTTTTAGTCAGATTTGATGACCGATCGGACTAGTGGTCAGCGAACTTTGCGAAGGACAAGGGTCGCGGATTTTATTCCTGCCTCCAAAATACAGCTTTAGTGATAATTAGAGGCATTGTTGTGTGCTTCTGGGAGGGTATTCTAATATACCTACGTTATAAAACGTGTGCGTTGGAAAGAGACAAACGTTACATGCTTTGCATGCAAGGCAAGGCAAAGGAACTGTGGATTACAGCCGCTATTAATCGACCAATGTCGAGCGCCAATCGATCGATTATTTAGTCGAACGGTATCCGTCCATCAATTATCGATCGTCGAGATTTCTTTAAACCACAAAAGAACGCGTCAGAAGACAAACGATCACAGAATAAAGTTGTTGCATTATTTCTAGTACCTACCATTTTTTTTTTAGATTTTTGTTTAAAACAATGAACAAGCGTTTGACCACCATCCCATCTGATGTTAAGCAGCGAGGTGGTCTACGATAGAGCACTTTTTTGGAGCACAATTCATCATTATACTTACATATTAAGCAGCACTTGTGCCAACATCTCTCTCGTGTTGATCAAGTGGTGGATGTAGGCCCGCGTGTGTTTCCGGCACGCCAGGCAGGTGCATCCATCCAGTATTGGTTTGAATTCTTCTTTATATCTGGAAATGTATAAGTTACACATCGTTTCAGCATACAATGCAGGAGATTGGTGCAATAGATAGCACCAGAAGAAACAAAAGAGATACACGGCAAAGGGCGCGGTTAAACTTGCTGCCTAAAAAGTCAAATGTGACAAATCTAACGGTTTTTGAATGATCTATGAACAAGCGTTTGACCATCAACTGTGTTTCAATGTTTTGATTAGTAGTAGCTAGAAGGTTAGCCGTGGGGTGACGGCGAATAGAATAATATTCTACACGTATTATGTGTCACCACCCCAGCCCAACTTTTCCCGTTTTGGGGACAGAGGGAACTCTACAGAGAATGGGCAGCACCGCTCACAGAGTTAATCCACAACAACACTGCGACCGCCAACCCGCCTACCAAGCGTGGCGAATCTTGGCATTTCCCCTCATGTCACGGATATAATCTGGGAAGGACGTCGTCATCCAGCAGGGTACGTCATGTGGTTGATGAGGCTAGTAGGTTTAAAGGCAACCTTCGACCCAAGATAAAAAAATAAAAATAAATACACTTCACGCCTTTAATCCCAAAGCGGGGTAGGCAGAGGCACTTGCCAAAGCAAATACCCACGGTTCACCAAGCGTATTTAACCCAACGTGACAGGGGGTGAGCCCATCGCCGTTATAGGGTTCACACACCTTGTGGGGTGCGGGTTTCATCACGATGGTGTCCTTCACCGTACGAGCGTTGCGTTGCGTACATAGGCTCTGAAAAAGAGTCCCATTGGTACACGTCCAGTAGCCGGACTCGAATCCGGGACAAGTCAAGGATCCGACCAACTGGACCGCAGACCCTCTTACCCAAGATATTGTCCAAAATGTCATTACAATAAAAAAAAAACCCTCACCGATCATCGTTAAAGTCTAATATACACAGTTCCTCCTTATCATCGCCGTGGAGTGACAGAGCAAGGGCTTGCCCACTGTTCGTCAGCTTGTAAGGATAGGTGCCGTCGAACACGTCCCAGCCGTGCTCAATGGCCGCCACCACCACCGCCGGGTTCCAACTGCCCTCGACAATTCGCAGCAGGTGCTTTGGTATCGATTCCTGCGTTGGTGGATTGATGTTACATTTTTAAATAGGTATGGTGACTGGTGTACATACAATACAGTTTGATTTTGAAATGGACTTTTAAGGTAATTAACTGTTTCTGTAGACTCAACTGAACTATAATACTATAATAATTTTAAAGAAAAAAGAACCGATATAAACTATTAGATACTAGTCACTCCTGCGGTTTTTAAAGGTCCCCTCGATTTACTTGGTCTGCCATCATGAAACCCTGACTTCTTTATCATGGGACCATCTTTAAAATATCTACTTTCCAACAAAAAATATTTTGTTATAAACGAAGTTATCCGCGAACATTAAAAAGTATAATATTATATACGGTCAAAATAGGAAAGATCCGTTTTTGAAGTCGATTTAAAATAGGTATCGAGGTGGAAATGCCCTTTTAAGCTAAAGTTGTTGTTTTTGTATACACAAGTGAACTATAAAAATCTACACTTTTAATCCCAAAGGAGAGTAAGCACAGGCATATACAACGCAAATGCACACTTGTTCATCATTTCACTAAGTGTGATTAGGGACTCGGTAACAAGTTCACACAACTATTTGTATGCGGGTTACAACACGAAAAAAAATCAAATATCTATTCAATGTACAATTACTACTATTACAAAACATATGCAACTTCTAGCCAAGTTATTATTTGATAAGACTATGTATGAAAATTTTAAACCGGGTATTACGGCGCGGAAATTAACCAAAGAAAAGCATTCAGCTTATGGTCGTTCTTTGTTCAGTCAGATCGTGAACACGACACATCAAATTGTGTCGAAACGTCGAGCCGAATCTTTGGTTAATTTTCGCTTTGTAATACCAGGTTTAAACTACACACATCAAAAGTGCCTAGGGATCAAGTACATTTTAGAAGATTGCAATGAAGAATATATTTTACAAAAACTGAATTAATTCATAATTTATTCAAAATGTGGTGATAAGTCATTGATACAGGCATGGGGAATTAGGTAGGAGACCAATCCAGAAGATTAGACTTGATTTAAATAAATTAGATGTTTTTAGAGCTAAAATTGTTCTCGATCCTTGGACACTTTTAATGTGTGTATAAATATGTCAGTGCGCGTTTCTTTAATAAATGTTTCCTACTATTGTTGCTGAATTGATAAATGTAAATTATTTTAATGTTCAAATACTTACACCAATTCTTTTGAAGATTGGTTCTAATTGCTCCACAGTTGTGGCTTTGAGACTTTCGTCATCACCATCTGTGAGACCCGACAGTGCAATGCCACTGAGCTGGTCTATATGTGCCAGCACATTCTGTAGACATGCATCACTCTCTAATGCCCGACTGGCACCAACAATCACACCTGGAATTCGGTAAAGTACACTTTACTTGAATGAATGAATGAATGAATATACTCTTTATTGCACACTGTACATTACAAATATAAAAATAAAAATACAATGGAAAAATTGCAAAAGGCGACCTTATCGCTCATAGCGATTTCAACCTAAGCTAGCTACTTGCTCTGTCCTGTAAATAATTGTTTTTAAGTACATAACCTTAATTGGTGGAGCGTCTGTGGTCCAGTTGGTGGAGCGTCTGTGGTCCAGTTGGTCGGATACTTGACTTGTAACCGGGAGGTCCCGGCTTCGAGTCCGGCTACTGGACGTGTACCAATGGGACTCTTTTTCAGAGCCTATGTACGCAACGCAACGCTCGTACGGTTGAAGGACAACATCGTGATGAAACCCGCACACCACAAGGTGTGTGAACCCTATAACGGCGATGGGCTCACCCCCTGTCACGTTGGGTTAAATACGCTTGGTGAACCGTGGGCATTTGCTTATCAAGCAAGTGCCTCTGCCTACCCCGCTTTGGGATTAAAAGGCGTGAAGTGTATTTTTTATAACCTTAAGAAGGAAGATTCCTTTTGTTATCTGTTATAGCAGCAATAATACTCTTCAGACCTTTTAATCCCAAAGCAGTATAGGCAGAGGCACTTGCTATACCCACGGTTTACCAAGTGTTTTTAACCCAATGTGACAGAGGGTGGTTCCAGACACCTTGTGGTGTGCGTGTTTCATCACAATATTGTCCTTGACTATACAAGCATAGCATTGCATAAATAGGCTCTGAGAAAGAGTCCCATTGGTACACATTCTGTTGCCGGACTCAAACTTAGTATCTGAACTACTGAACCACAGACAGTTTATTCAGACAATTAACAGTTAGCTGCCTGTAGCATTTTTGTGTTAAATGTTTGACCATCAAAATGATACATTATGATTTTACTATTTTAGATTCTATTCTGAATACCATAGACTTCAAAGTCCCGGCTGGTAGTGCGGTGGTTAAAAGGTTAAGTAACTGCTGCTGTTATAAGATACCATGGCATTCATAATGTTAGAACAGTATTGGTTGCTACTGAAGGACTCAAAAGTTGGTCATATGTATGTGAAATACGGTAACATTAGAAAATCTGGTCTAAGTTCATAAACATCAATTAGGTTACTTTTTATTAATAGTTTAAACCAGGCATTAAAATTTGCTTGCAAAGATAAGCATTCAGCAGCAAGTTTCTTAAAAAGAAATTACAAAATTGACTTTTTGGCTAATTCCGAATATCCACCCTAGAAAATCCACCACAGGGTGGATAGCGGGAATATACGCGTCCAAAAATCCACCTCATCATAAAAACTAAAGTTTAATTTGTATGGTGGGGTGGATAATTGAACGCACATTTTCCGAATATCTACCCTGGGGTGGATTTTCTAGAGTGGATAATCGGAATAAGCCGACTTTTTATGAAGAAGTTGTGTACCTAATTACCAAAGATGACTTAGGATAACTAGTAAGCTCAACCTTAATACTATGGTTTAAACATTTCCTTACACTAAAGTAATACTAAAGAGAAGAAACAAAGGTTTCTATTACTATTTAAAGGCTTTGGAAAAGTGTACCTAACAAAAATGTGAAGTAACTTACCAATCAAGGCACTGTCTTTTAAAACATTTGAGTCTTTATGATGAGTTATACAGGTTTGTAATAAATTTGAAGTTCTAGAGACAGATTTGATGATTCTTTTGTGAGCCTCGTTTAAACTTGTTCGGCTATCAGCTAAGGTTAGGAACATATCGGGTTTGAAAATGTCCATTACTTCCATATATCTGTAAAATTAAAAATATAATATATTTAAATGCAGTAATTATTAAAACATTTCTTACCACAGGCCATTTGGAGTATATATGTATGAATGAATGTATCTCATTTTTGCTTGTGATGAAAATATTTATCACATTTTACTTCAACTATGGTGTACCAATTATGGCATTTTGTAATGTTGCATAATACAAAACATTTCAAGTCTGTTATTCCCTAAGCAGGGTAGGGAGAGGCATACATAGAGGTAAGTAAATAAACATGTAACGGGCTCACCCCTGTCACATTGGGTTTAATACACTTGGTGAACTATACATTTGCTTAGTAAGTGCTTCTGTCTACCCTACTTTAGAAAATTTTAATTTGAAAAAATTAAAGAAATTTAACAACATGACAATATTATTGTTACTATATTATTGTTACTCATAGAAAAATTACCTTTCACCAGTAAACTTTTTTTTACCGTGCCTAGTCCACAAGGGTACTGTATCTCCTTCAAAGTGTCCCGCTGGCGTTGTCTCTGAGAGATCATTGACTGTCATGCAGGTGACATGATCAGTTACACTCGCAAATTTGGCTAAACCTTCACCTTGTGCTTTGGCACCGGTTTCTAATTGGAGACAGTTTGAGAGTGGAACCCATAAGAGTTGAGGCTCTGAAAATACTTTCGCTAGCACGTCGACTGTTAAATGAGCTACATTACCACCCTGAAAATAAAATGAAGTAAGTAAGTAACGAAATAATTCATAGCATTAGGTAATTATACTAAATGAAGACTTGTATACAAACTTTAGTAAATAGCGCGGAAGTCGGCGTTTCAAATTTCGCGTTCGGTGATTTGATAAAGCCGTACAATGCACCCACACGTTCGTTACCACAGCCAGATTGTTTGATGGCAAAGCGCATTTTCGTATCCTATAGTGTATAAAACGATATTCTCTATTTTGATATTTCACGAGCTTTATACAAAAATAACCTCAAAATACACACAAATACAAACAATGTCGCTAGATGTCAATCTATCAATATTTCTGTCATACGTTTTGTCAATTTGAAACGGTACCGAAAGGTTTAGCCAAATATTTCTTACTTAAATGTCTCTTTACATTCTCAAAATCAAGGCAGAGAGTGAAACTATTTTCATTGAATTTTAAATCGTAGATACCTATATAAAATACCTTAGCATTCGAAGCGTCAGGTGCGAATGGGCCTCTCGCACTGGGCCTATGGCACACGGGAATATCGTTAGGTACCAGCCAGTTTGAATTACTGATCTATTAGTATAGGTATTAGGTAAATGGGGAGGATTGCCGAAACGCAAAAAATCCGTTTTTAATGTCTGGCTTATCTTATTTTACTAGATAAACTTCCTGTCAGCCATTTTGAAAGAACCGAAAATGTTACGTTACCTTTATCCTTTCTCATTCCTTTTGCTTGTTAAGGAGAAAAGTATTTTTATGCACGCATGTCCTCCCGTACCTGCATGTTTAAGTGCTACTGGCGAATGTGCGGAGCTGCATAACGTTGTGATAGCATTAATGCAGCAGCGCGCTCCTGCTGCTGCACTGTGTTGTGACTTTAAAGCCCCGTCCGAAGGACCACTTCACTTGCACATAGAGTGGTCGGCGACAACAAGCTAAGTAGATAGGTTGGTAAGGGCTAGTTATGCAAGTATGTACACATAACATACCTAATTACGTACTTATATATAGGTCTAACTACAAAGGGTGTACTGACTACTTTTTACTAACCGTAGACGCTAATGTTATTCAGGATCAAGTTAGGTTAGGTTTGTGAAGTAGGTACCTACCTATATTGCCACTAAAAATAATGGAGAATTTTCAGGGCCCTTGCTTCTTTTAGTTATGAAAGATGGCGCTAGATGTATTAGGGGGATTAATGTTAACGAAATGATTGAAAACAAACAGTCGGTATTGAAAATGACAGTTTATTTTTGTTGTTGTTTGTTTACATGATACAAAAGTTACCGATGTTTCAATAACTTGCTAAAATAATAAAAGAACATAATAAAATACAACTGACAGAAGTCATCCTGGAAGGTAACCAGCGACATCTAGATAAGATTTTTTTAGAGTTTGAAAATTCCCCATTACAAATGGAACAATGAAAGAAAATATGAGTCATATAAGGGTCCACCTCCGTCAGGTCAGGCAGGACATCTACCAGTTTAGTGATGTTCGCGTAAAAAGTACTTGGAACCGGGTGTCGTATGAAAACTAACGTTATGAATGTGGACAGGGCGAGAGTTAAGTTTAGATTTTGATATTTAGTATGTTGTTGTAAGTAAGTTAAATAAGTTGGGTACCTGTATGTCGGACCGTGACAAATGGACATCTGTAGTCTCTGCTTAACACCTTTTTATGGAGATGTTTTTAGAATAAGAAACAGTTAGTATAAAACGAGACAACAATATGAAAATAGTCACGATTGTACTTTCTGATAGTATTTTTGTATAAACGTATCGTTATTGAGTTTCTATTGGTTTCTATATAAAAAATAAGGATGGTTTCCGGTGTAGAGAATAGAATTTTGACGTTTAGGTAGGTACTGTCAGAATTCTTCCGGTAGGGACTTGCTTTTGGCGCGCGATGAAGAGCGGAGTGTAATTTCAAGAGAAAATGTAATTAATGTGAATAGCTCGCATTTCTTGATATTGGTAGGATGGTTTTTGCCTATTGTTAAAAGTGGAAATATGTTTCAAAGCTAATAGTTATTGTTTGTATTCAAAGTGTACAAAATACTTACTTGTATTGCCTATGTTGATGTTGTGATGTGCAAAAGGTGGAGAGAAAACAATAAATGAATGATTACAGTGGTGGAACAAGTGTTTTATTTCACAGAATGAGTAAGAGAAAATATGTTATGTCCCGTACAGCTGAAGGGAATTTCTGAATCCAAACTGTTAACTTGGTAGTAAAATGCCATTTTGGATCTGATTGTTAGCCCATCGGCTACATGGCTAGCAAACTAGTGGCTAGCAGACTACCAAATGTGTATAATCGTTCTATTCTAGAAAGAGTATAGTACGAATGGCAGTAATGTTATTTAGCAGACTTGACACGTGTCCAAGACATCCTTACTAATATTAAATCGGAAAGTGTTCCGTTTTCACGCCGTTACTACTGAACCGATTGCTTTGAAATTTTGCACACGTAAAGTTAGAAGTCCGGATTAAATAATAGGGTACTTTGTATCCCGGAAAAAAATGATATTCCCGAGGTAAACTTAGATTTTTCCGTAGGAATGTTAAGTTTTCTTATAGTTGTCCTTAATACCGCAATATAACCGAAGTCCACGCGGGCGAAGCCGCGGGCGGAAAGCTAGTAGGGTCATAATTTTAAAGTGTATTTTTTTGCTTGATATGGCTTTTGTTTATCTATTTAAAGCTTAAGATGTGACCAGTAAGTAAATCATGTTATACCTATTAATAAATTTACAAAAAATATGTTTGGGGTTCATGTAAAAAATTCCTATATTTGCAAAGCCGCAAGGAAATCCGTCTATCTATTACTTCGGGAGCCGATTTTCAGTCCACCGTGCGAAACGAGAATGTTATTTGATAAGTACAAAACCAAAACACTAAACACACAACTAACAAAAAAGTAGAATGCGCTCTGTACTCCCTTACATTGCACGACAGACCAGAAATAAAGTAAAAATATGCAATAACGCCGCGTCCAGACCAAAGCATCGTTACATACTTTACACAACACTGATCTCTTGCACTCTATGAAGCCTTAGCACTGTGAGTTCACGCCAATCATAAATGTAGAGCTCACAATGCACGTGTAGGAAGCAACCAGCATGTCCTCGTGTTATGCTTTGGTTTGTCACATCCAGTTAGCGACACTAAGTGGCTTTCGCATTAGCGGAGCGACGCCGACGCCGCCGGATATCCGGGCCTAGTAAACATACCTTCATACATACATACATACATACACCTAGAAATCCTGTTCGAACATTTGCTTGGCACACGAGACACGTGCTGTCCTTGTCTGTTGTACGGTTGAGGTACAGGATGAAGGATGTTCTCTTCTGATTGTTATGTAAGTGGAAGAGATAAGTAGGTAATTACTAATACATTAAGATGTATTAGATTGTCTAATTTCATTTATTATGGAAGTGGTTGCCAACGCTCCGTTAATATTTAAGCGTAGCTCTTCTAGGTTCTATCAGGATGTACAGTGATTAGTTATTAGAGATGTGCTAATCATCAATACTTTGAATTCTTTCCTGGAGACCTCCCACCTGACGACATGATACCAGTGGCGTGCACACCATATACGCAAAAAGACACTGCCTACCTTAGTATTTTAGCTACCCGACCTAATAATAGAGTTATTGCCAGATCCTTTTTTCTAGTTTACTCACGACATAGGATATCGAAGTTCCTGTGTTTTGTAGGTGACGAGAAAGGTAGAAACCTGTGTTTCGTAAAGACAAGTTGCCTATACATAGGTGTCAATTCTTGGGGATTACTGCCTATCTTGTCGTAAAAGCCAGTGCACCCCACTGCATGATACTAATGAGTAGTTAAATCATTTTTTTTAAGAAACGCGCACTGTCACTTTCTCACCTTGTCAAGCTGAGCACGCGAGCACGGCTCATGTGACTGCGTCGAAACGCCGAGCAAATAACGAACTTAAGCTGAATCTTTGGTTAATTTCGCGTCTTAATCTTCTATATATATAAAAATGAATTGATGCTCGTTAGTCTCGCTAAAACTCAAGAACGACTGGACCGATTTGGCTAATTTTGGTCTTGAATTACACGTGGAAGTTCAGGAAAGGTTTAAAATGTGTATTTCATGCAATACACGGTGTACAAAGGCGACTTCCAATGGTAAAACAAATGTTTGCCGAGACAACTAGTATCCTGTATAAACTTTTTGTATAACAGGTAGTTTTCTTTGAAAAACAAAGTATTACAAAGGACGAGCAATCATAGAGAAATGAAGACTTTAAAAAAAAACATCAAAAGAGCGTGTTCGAAGACGAATAATATATAATAAAATAAAGTAGTTGCATCTCTTTCGTTTTCAACTTTTTTTGTTATTATGGTAAAACTGAAACTGCATGTTCTTTTCAAACCAGTCTCATTAATAGGTAACCATTGACGACAACACACATCAAAAGTGTCTATCAAGAATATATTTTACAAAAACTGAATTCATTCATAATTTATTAAGTAGGTACATACATAATTTATAGTACAGGCATGAGGAATTAGGTAGGAGAACAATCCAGAAGATTAGATTTGTTTTAAACAAAATAGATTTTAAAAATGTTGATCCCTAGACACTTTTGATGTGTGTATATTATGTCGAAATATTATAATATCTCACTATAACCGTTGACGCCTAGATATCATATCGAAACGTGTGAAAATATTCGGTAATCGACGTGAAAACACGCGTTCATACTAATTTTAATGTTCTGATAGTATTATTGTGGTTTTTATGATAACGTATTTACGTCAAGACTTATCAGACACAAACGAAGTAAAGGATTAAATGAGTTAATCATCTATTAATAGAGAAAATACGTTTGCTACGATGTTAAGAGTACTTCGAGTATACGA
>SJJU01012206.1:0-10901 GCA_012932125.1 Conopomorpha cramerella
ACAGTGGCGTGCCGTGAAATTTTCATCAGGGTAAGCTGTCTCCTATGAGTAGGTACATACGACACTAAGATAACATTAAGTAGGTACCAATTTTGTGCCAGACTACAAAATATTTCAATAGAAGATCACAACATCAATCACTAGTTTAGCAAAATTAATATCTAACTACGTTACGTCCCAAAATGTTGCTAAGAAGCTGATTCAGGCGCTGTATGCCAGAAACAGAACTGAACAGATCGTTGTGGAATGTAGATGCCTTCCTCTTCCCAAAGCACTACATAATAACCTTATTCTGTCTAACTAAGTAAACACACTAAAAAAACAAGAAATTACCTCATAATACCTTGTGTTTGCTCCAAGTTCAAATAAAAACAATCCCGGCGAAATTCGTCCGCGACTCTGCACTTTTCACTCATATTTAGTTCACAGAATCGACCCACATTTGTAAACAAACACTTTTACACACATCACTTTCACACCTTAGTCTCCATTTTTGTCTAATTTAATTATTCTATAAAATAAAGGCGCGAATGAACGTACATATTCTAAAACAATGCATACTCCAATATAAATAAACAAACAATACTTGCAATATGTCAACATGGCCGGCAACATCTCTCTCGCTCGCTCACACATACACTCTTTTTCTGTCGCACATATTTACGCACTGTCATAGCATTCTAGCCCTTATTATTCCAATAATGTATGAAAAAATGCGAAAGAAGCTGCGCTTACGCTGTGGCGTAAATTTCTCCATATTTTTCATAGTAACGCTCCGCGCTAATAGACCGAGGTGAAAGGGATGTATACAGAGAGAGAGAAAAAATAGGAAGCTTGAGGTCTAGCAGCTTCCCCGGGCTAGACGATGCAATGAAGCGGCAACGTCCCATGAATTTGTTTTCGTTGATGCGCTAAATACTATGTTTTGATTGGTTGAGGCGAATTTTGTGTTACCTATCGATGGAACGATGAGGCAACATTGCACGAATTTGTTTTCGTTGACACGCGGAAGAATAGATTAAAGAGAGATTAGTGTTTTGATTGGTCTAGAACGAATTTGTGTTTTCGATGCACATTTTAAATAACCGAAAGTCTGTAATTGATAAATTGCCTAATTTACAGTACCTACGTGACGACTAAATGTGTTATAGATACCTAACTATGCTAATTGTTTTAGCCAATTTGCCAGGGTATGCAGAGCTATTCTGCTTCTATGCGACGTACCGCCCCGCCGTGAACAACATGAGTTTATAATGTCTGTGCGCGTTTCATTTAAAAAATATTATATAAGTGATGTGTGTGTGGTGGTCGGGTGTGGTGTGATGGTGTGTGTGTGTGTTGTGTGTTGTGCGTGCGCGCGCGGTGGTGTGCTGAGGGTTAACTCATTCATTCAACTACAATAAAAGCAAAGAGAACCGACTCCAACCATAAAAATATTAATACTTTTGTGGTTTTCTTATGAATGACATTTTCGGAAATGAACCAAATTTAAATGGAACAAAACGGGAAGCACCAGCAAAACAACAAACAAAAGAATCATCCAAATCGCTTCATCAGTAAAAATTCTTGAGGTAAAAATATACTTTATATTATACCAATTTAGTATTTAGTCATGGAAGTCATCAACACCACATTGTGACGTTTCGTTCTCCTAACTGTATTAAAAAACGTGCAATGAAAAACATAACCATACTAACGTAGCCTTTTACTAATCTATATATATGCATATTTACTTAAGTTTGAAATCAATGGACTTGAATTGCAAAGATTTTTATTTATTATATTATATACACTTGTGTTTTTTTTTCAAAACACGTGAACTCATGGTAATAGCAATTATTTCATTATTAAAGAAAGAAATAATGTTTAATCAGGACGATGACACAGTAGAAACAACAGTAAAACAATAACCAAGCAATAATACATAATATTATTATTATTTATTATTCAAGACACGTGATTTCCATAGATTTTTTTAAGCGACTTCATAAAAGGAGTCTTTTTCTATTCGAATGCTTTTTTATGTTTATTCTCGGATAACTCTGTCGTTTATGAACCGATTTTTATGATATTTTTTTTTTATAGAAGATGTATTCATGTTGGTCCCATGATAAAGAAATCTGGGTATGATGATGTCAAACCCCATAAATGGAAAGGAACTTTAAAAACATTTACGGGCTAGTACTGGTTGAAGTCATTTCTTTTTAACCGACTTCAAAAAAAAGGAGTAGGTTGTCAATTCGTCTGTATTTTTTTAAATGTTCTTTACCTCAGAACTTTCGCCTAGATGAACCGATTTGGATATTTTTTTTTTATTTGAAAGCTGGTGCTTCCCGTTTCGTCCCATATAAATTTGGTTCAGTTCCGACAATGGCATCCACGAGAAAACCACAATATATTATGTCAAATTTTACAGGTTGAAGTGGGTTCTTTTTTCTTTAAGTTATATGGATGTTCAGGTAAGCTGAATGCCTGTTTTTGGTTAATTTCGCGCCGTAACACCCGGTTTAAACTATTAATACAATGACAGTGCGTCTTTCTTTAAAAAAAAATGAAGAAAACTCCTTTATGTCGTTTAGTCGCTTAAAATAACCCATTGAAAGCACGTGTCGTGAATCAGAATGTTATGTATTATTGCCAGTTTATTTTTTACTGTTGTTTCATCGTGATTAAACATTATTTCTTTCTTTAATAATTAAATAATTGTCATGAGCATGAAGTCACGTGTTTTGCAAAAAAAAAAAAAACACAAGTGTACAATATGTATGATGAATCTTTGCAATTCATATCACATGATTTTAAACTAATTAAATATTTATATATAGGTACGTCGAATTGAGAAACCTCCTTTTTTCAAAGTCGCTTACAAAGTAGTGCCAATAGATATTCTCATACCGACCCGAAGAAATGGGACAGCTAACCCTAAAGTACCTTTCTTTTTTTTTTTCAGTATAATGTTTCACGCGATCGATACCGAGCGATTACAACTAACTTATAAACAGGTGTTTGCTTAGCAACTGTTTACTCGTCTTTGAGATTAAAAGGCGTGAAGTGTATTTAATTTCATTCAAAAAGGGAAGGCCGATAACCTCCGTAGACTTCTTTGTTATAAACTTTATTGTTTAATTTCGCCATCGGTGTTAGTTATCCGAAACAGGTGTTTCTGATTGAGGAAACGAGCAAAGTTTTTTTTTTGTGATAAATATTATTTGCGCAAATGTGTAGCAGGTCGTTCACTGTGTCATTGCGAAAAGAATTAAATTGCTACTGTTGTTTTTAAGTAATAAATCGATTGAAAATGCCAATCACTCGCAACCGAAATATTGAAACATAAGTTGCAATGAAGAGGGTGTGGGAAATCATCATCAGCCACATAACGTCCACTGCTGGACGAGGGCCTCCCCCAATGAGATCCGTCATTTGGGGTGAAATGCCAGTAATCGCCACGCTTGGCAGGCGGGTTGGCGATCGCAGTGGTGTTGTGGTTTAACTCAAAGAGAGCGCTGCTGCCCGTCCTCTGGAGAGCTCCCTCGGTCGCCTCTTACGACCCCCATGACGGGAAAAGTTGGGCTAGGGTGGTGACACATGTATTTTATTTGCCATCACCACACGGCTTGAGTGGGAAATAAAGCTAATAAAATCGGATAAAAAGAAGCAGATGAAGAATTTTAACTACTACTTCTGAAACTCTCACAGCAAAAGATGCAATTATAGTGTTCAAATATGGACTTACTAGCTGTGGAGATCGCGACTAGAGTCTGCATGGAGTCGAAGAAGAAGAACATGACCAGCAACGCCACCGAAGACCCCAGCGGAAATAGCAGCGCCTGCATTGTATTCAATGTCTGGATATCTGCGGAACAAAATTTTTCAATTAGAATATTAGTAACTACCAAAAATGTAAGATTTTGCATCATTTTCCGACGTTCATCATGTCAGCCCATGGAAGCCGGACATAGGCGTCCTCAAAGGTCGACATTAGTCATCATAATATCTTAAAATTATCAGTCCTCCACACTTTTTTCTCTTCCACACTCACAGAACATTCTATACGTATGTATAAGACTGGTTTTTAGTAGCGTGTTTCGCCGGCGCTGAAGACGCCCGCGCGGACCACGAGCTGACTCGGTACATCATCATTATCACCCTATATTCGTCCACTTCTGGGCAGAAGCCTCTCCAATTACACGCCACTGCGATTTATTTTCGGCTTCTAGTATCCAGCTTCTGCCATCTTGCTCAAATCATCAGCCCACCTTGTTTGAGGGCGGCCTATACTCCGTTTGCCAAGACGCGGTGTACATTCGAGAACTCGTTTATCCCAACGGTCGTCGGTTCTACTGTTAAAATGCCCGGCCCACTGCCACTTCAGCTTGCTAATGATGAGCTACGTCGATGATATACAAAGTCAAGTCACTGATTAGTTAAGCGCCGTGAGCGCGTATGTATCATGAGTGCCAATCAAACTATTAAAAAAAAAGGTTGGTTGTCTGTAAAGTCGGTATACGGACGGTAGTTTGACGTGACAACGTCAAACATTGCAAATGCAATAGTAGCAGTACACTCGCTTACGGAACGGGACAATGACGTCATCTTTTTCGTGCATGCAGCCCGTAGTATCGAGTTATTAAATGTTGACACGTCAAAAGGACGTGCGAGCGTATGACCAACGCGTGTGTAAATGAAAAACCCAGGGTGGTTAATTTAAAATTGTCGGGTTATACAGCATAGGGCTAAACTACCATCATTGGATAGTGGTCACAGCGCTGATCAACTGTTTTTATTGCGTTAGTTAGATTGATTACGCTTCACTAAACTCTGAGATAACATTCGCCCAAGTTACACAATTCAAACGGCGTTACAAATCGTGGCACTTCCTGTTTTTAATTAAAACAAGCTACACGTATTTACATCGAGGTGTATATATACTAGAACACAGAATTCCTGCTTCGACTGCGTTGGCAGGTTTGATTCCCGCCTCTGATATTAGTTGCTTGTGTGTTGTGAGCTGAGGTATGTACCTATACTTTTTTGCGTCTGTGCGTTTCGTCTATCTATGTACAAAAGTATACTGAGTGTAAAAGGACCCCGAGCAATGGTCTTAGAAACGTTGTTGGGCTCGTCAATATGAACAACTTTTACTATGACGAGATTGCGGAAAAACGAAAAAAAAATTCCATATTTATATTTTTACATATCATCTCCATATTTTTACCTCGGTAGATGACTTTTTGTATGAGTATGGAAAAAAGGTATCTGAAATGTATTATCAAATTGAAAATGTTAGCAAAACTCAAGAATGTCACTCAAACCATGATGAGCAAACAACTTTCCCCAAGGCACCCTATGTGAAAAACGAAAAAAAATTCAGATCAGCTGATTGCCACTTTATATGAAGAGGTTGTACTTTTTTTTCGTTTCATTTTGATATAGGGTTCATTGGGGAAAGTTGTTTGGTATTATGGACCGAGTGACTTTCTCGAGTATTGCCAACGTTTTTTATTTAACGTTGTATACATACAACCAGTGGCGTGCACTGGCTTTTATGACAAGGTAGGCAGTAATCCCCAAGGATTGACACTTATGTATGTATAGGTAACTTGTCTTTACTAAATATTGGTACCTAGAGGTCTACTCACCCACAAACACACAGGACCTTTGTTAGCCTATGTCGTGAGTAAGAAAAAGATCTAACAATAACTCTATTATTAAGTCGGGTAGCCAAAATACTAAGGTAGGCAGTATCTTTTTGATTTCATTCAACACAGGTAAAAATATGCTAGTTAGGGGTCAGCTTACAATATTGTGTGAAATATCCCTTGCCATTTTTATCATTATATTTGCTTATTCAGTCTCACACAGTCGAAATAAAATAAGTTTTTTTTGCATTTCCCTTTTCCGCGGCGTATCATTTTTCATTGCGAGTCTTTGAGTTAATTACATTCATCATTTATTTTAAACTTTGACTGTTCTATCGAGATGGAAACGTGATTGTTCTATCGAGATGGAAACGTAAAATGAAGTGTTCTTCATTTATGAGCGAGATGTTTCTCGGTCACAAACGTAGACCATAAATCACACCAAAGCCTACGTCCATTAAGAGCCAACACAATCTAATCTGTAGCAAACGTATATATTGTAGGACAAGTTTAGATATACAGTTTATTTTATACTAGCAAGCCGCCCCGGCTTCGCACATGTATGTAGATACAATAAAAAATAACTGTCGTATTCGTAAAAAGTTAAAACGTGGACGTATATGAACTTAGATTGGTTTGTCCCTATTTGGCGTACATTTGACCAGGTTATGACACCTTTACTAACAGAGCTGTTCTAACTTTTTGAATACGAGGCCGTAGGTGTTTTTCTAGTATTTTATACACTATCTAGCCCGGAAAATGTTGTTTTCCCAATATAAATTAGTAAAAGTGATGATGACTGATACGATATCAGTGAAAGTAAATCTTCTAAAGAACCACATTAAAATACGTTGTTTTAAAAATCGAAGCATACGTATGTATGCATAGATACATATGAACAGACAGCGCGAATCTATTTTTTTTAATTTTATTTATTGTTTTAAACTATACTAGCTGACCCGGCAAACGTTGTGTTACCAATATATTTTTTTAACAGTGCTGCTATACCGATGATGATGACTGATAAACCGTCCTCAAGAATCAATCTATCTGCAAATGAAAACCGAATAAAAATCCGTTGCGTAGTTTGAAAGATCTAAGCATACCCACATAGGGACAGAGAGCGGGAGGCGACTTTGTTTTATACTATGTAATGATGTAGTGATTTTGACTACCACACTCATAAAGCTCAACTTATAGCAGACATAAGTCGACATACATAACAGTTGTTTGCTCTATGCCGCCATAATGATAACAAACTAGAAATAAAACTACCGGTGTTTTAAGTGAATCTTATCACAACAACGTAGGTGTCAAAATGGGTTATCACTGTTGTCTGTTTGCGTTCATAGATCCGGTATTATGTCAGTTGGATCACACTGGATGGATCGCGATGCGAGAAGAACTGGAGCACATCACTGCCACTAATAGAGGAGTAAGGTCGTAATTCTTGACTTTGTGCGAAGGATTCTGATCCTTATGTGGTCCTGAGGCTCAGTCAATATCTAAGCGCAAATTACCATGAACATAATGTGATGTTAGGTCTTTTGTTTGATTCTCGTCACCTATATCGAGTTGGTCAGAGCGCATATCGGTCCCTCTCTATCGTTTCGCATCGCAGAGAACGGGACAGCAAGTTGCTTTGCGACGGTTTCAGAACTACGTTCGTACACTACTGACCCAGACCCTGTACCGTGAGGGCTTAAATTGATATTGTTCGCGCTGTGTGACAGGGATAGCGCTAGATGAACGGTATGGCACTGTCGCTGTCACAGTCTAAACAATATTACTTTAAACCCTTATGGTACGGGGGCAAGGATATTGTGTAGGTGCAACGTCCTTTATACATACATTAAAATGTTTCTCTGTATAAGCTTTCTTATAAGGTCCACATTAAACGGTCACGTTTCATATCCGTAAGTAATTTTACAGTCACAAAAAAATGCATTTCAAGCCCAATAAGATTAACTGTGTTGTAATCTCCAATGTTCAATGCATAACTATACAATCTAGATTGGGAACTTATTTATTTTATTTAAAAACAGTAAACAAGCGTTTTTGTCCACCACCCTGCCTGATGTTAAGCAGCGATGTGGTCTACGATGGAACACACATGTTCATTTGGTACTTGTAACTTGAAGCCCTCCAAACTGTACTGAGCAGGTAACACAGACTCCGGCAAGTCATTCCACATCCAGACTTACAGAGAGATTTACAATTACAAAGATTATTGGTATTTCCACCCAAATTACCATGAAAATCATTGGGAGAGGCCCTGTTTAGCACACTCGCTGACATTCCCATTTGTTCATTGGAACAAGACGTTAATGAACATAACAGTAGTTTGTTCGTCCTTTTCCTCCACTAGGAAAAGTGGGAAAGAGAAACTCGTTCTTTAGAACAAATTTTAATTACCCCCAAGACTCGCTACATACCAATTACAAGGTATAATAGCATATGTATCTCTTATTTCATCTGTCTAATTTGAGTTGTTGCATTTACTACTTCAAATAGTACATACAATAAACAATACAAGAGCAAATAAGCCTTTGTTTCGTACAGCTAGTGACTTTGTATGGCCTCGTTTTATAACATCTTACAATTTGCCGCCGTGCGTCGGTCGCGTCAATCACATGTCGAAAAGAAAGTTTTCTAATATCACAGACCTACTATTACTAGAGATTAACATCAGGTTTATTTCACTGGCAAACTAACTACCATATGTAACAACAAGTAGTAGCTAATTCTCTCGAAATGTACATAGCAAGAGTACATTTTTATGAATGAATGAATATACTTTTTATTGTACATTACAAATACAGTGTGATTCTTGCAAAGTTTATATTGAAACGCCTTTAAATATGGCCTTAAAAAAATATATTAAAAAGAACTCCTGAATAAATATCTTAGAAGTTCGAACTCAATAAAGAGTTAACCCCATAACTTATGTTCTAAGAGCGTGGCGATTATTGGCATTTCTCCTCAATTAATCATGGAAATCATTGGGGGAGGCCCTCACCCAGCAGTGGACGTCATCGGCTTATGATGATGCTATTCTGACGGCTGGTAACTATCCGTTTGCACTGCTTAAATCTAGTTCTACTCCACTGATATTGGAATCTCAACTGTATACATTCAGACGTTTATCACGTCAATAGATAACTTACTTAATAATATGAGAAAGAACAGCCGTGGGTTCGTAAATATGTGACTTCGCCACAATGTCTAACATTCGTAAGAGTTTTATTGGGTTTTTAGACCAGATTCTTGACCGAAAGAAGAAAGTGGTCTATAAGTTTTGATAATTCCTGTCACTAAAACTCTACAAAGTACAAGTTGTTATATTGTGATAGTAAAAATTCTTATCATAGCATTAATGAATGAATGGACCGGCCATATTAGCCGTAGAACCGATGACTTTTGGGGAAAACGAGTTCTCGAGTGGAGACCGCGTATCGGCAAACGGAGTGTAGGACGCCCTCAGGCAAGGTGGACTGATGATATACGCAAGATGGCTGGCAGAAGCTGGATGCGAGAGGCCAAAAACAGATCACAGTGGCGTGCAATTGGAGAGGCCTATGTCCAGCAGTGGACAAGTACGGGCTGATGATGATGATGAGTATTAATGAAGTTAATATACCTAGTGAAGATATTTGAAACCTCATACTTGTGTGTGACAAGACTTGACTTGTGTGATAAACAACACTTACTATTACTAGGTGTGGTGGTTGAACAGGGCTTGCCCCCGAGCAGTGACGCCTCCTTCTCCCGCTCGGCCCGCTCCCGCGCCTCCCGCTCCATGTTCAGGGACCGGAAGCTGCCGTACACGATCAGGAGCATCGATATCAGGCACGCTGATACCCTGCGAAATAATGCAACATGTTATAGCATGGAGGTCGGAGATACGACGTCATTGCTGAAATGAAAATTTATTATTTATTTATTAAAACAAGGTCCTGGCGTAAGGTGGCGTGAAAAGTATTCGAAACTGGAGTCGAATGAATTGGGTGAATGTAGATGAAGCGAAAGGGGTATGTCAGGACCGTGACAAATGGAGATCTGTAGTCTCTGCCTACCCCGGCGTGACGTGTATGTATGTAAAACAAGGTTGAAGGTATACATCAGTTAATCCTATCGTTCCTATCCTTAAGTATTTTAAGAAATACTTAATCCTATCTTCCAATCTCTCCATTATAAAATGTATTTTGTGGTTGGAAGATTACACAGAAAGTTTCAATCTTTCAGTCCATCAATACATAGGTGCGTTTCCAAAAACATGTTTGATATAGCTTTAATGATCTAGTCATTTCGTGAAATACGGGATAAACAGTTCACACAGATACTAGCGGATCGGTACGTGTTTCGCTACGCATTGAATTCATTTGTTACAAGAAATGCGATAAATGAAGATCCGCTCGACCGATTTTGTGTAAGCTTCACATAAACCATCTACTAAACAATCCGAACAAAGCCTAAACATTGGGTTTGGATAGTTGAGCCCATTCTTCAGTTATAAACTATTATATAACTATTTTATAAAATACTAGCAAACCCAGCGAACTCCGTTTCGCCACCGGATGGCTTCGTTTAGTTTTCCCGCTTTTCTGTTGAATTTTTTCCTGAATTTTCTTTGCTATCAACCTCACGGAGCCCGAGACCTTTCCAATGAATGCAAAACCGTGGAAATCGGTTCGTGCGTTCTGGAGTTATTGCGTCAGGGAGGTAAATCCGACTTATTTTTATATAGTAGATATTTTCTTGTGCATGTTTGGCCACTGGAAATGAACGGTAATAAGATACCTAATAATTCATACACTCAATCAACAATACCTAATTGTGGGTAGAGAATATTTGCAGTCACAGGCATAGGCATAACGTCAGGTCAAACGCTTGTCCATAAAGCATTAAAAAAGGAGTCCTACACTCCTAGTTACATTTAACCCTGGGGCGTCTACTACACTCTGGTAGTAGCATCGCTCTGACATTGTAGCGGAAAACAATGTGCATCCTGCAGGATTTTTTTTGTCTAAATAAAAACCTATCCTTCTTAAATTATGCGGCCTGCGTCATGGGAAATAAAGAAAAAAATATAAGTGGTTTAAAGTCAAAACTGCGTCCATACGTATTAGTTATACCTTTGACAATAATTTAAAATAAAAAGTCTGTAGATGGGAGGGCTAGAAAAAAAAATCGAGGAAAATTAAACTGATTAAGTATTACACCACTATGCAGCTAAGGGTTAATTTCACTGTCGTCCGTAGT
>SJJU01012206.1:10921-20965 GCA_012932125.1 Conopomorpha cramerella
TCTCCAATTGCACGCCACTGTGATCTGTTTTTGGCTTCTCGCATCCAGCTTCTGCCAGCCATCTTGCGCATATCATAATCTTACCATTGCCCCATCAGTGTCCATATGTAATTACTTAGTATACAAGAAAGGAATAAGCCCTTTCTTGTATACTAAGTAATTACATACATCCACTGCATTCATTCAACTACAATAAAAGCAAAGAGAACCGACTCCAACCATAAAAATATTAATACTTTTGTGGTTTTCTTATGAATGACATTTTCGGAAATGAACCAAATTTAAATGGAACAAAACGGGAAGCACCAGCAAAACAACAAACAAAAGAATCATCCAAATCGCTTCATCAGTAAAAATTCTTGAGGTAAAAATATACTTTATATTATACCAATTTAGTATTTAGTCATGGAAGTCATCAACACCACATTGTGACGTTTCGTTCTCCTAACTGTATTAAAAAACGTGCAATGAAAAACATAACCATACTAACGTAGCCTTTTACTAATCTATATATATGCATATTTACTTAAGTTTGAAATCAATGGACTTGAATTGCAAAGATTTTTATTTATTATATTATATACACTTGTGTTTTTTTTTCAAAACACGTGAACTCATGGTAATAGCAATTATTTCATTATTAAAGAAAGAAATAATGTTTAATCAGGACGATGACACAGTAGAAACAACAGTAAAACAATAACCAAGCAATAATACATAATATTATTATTATTTATTATTCAAGACACGTGATTTCCATAGATTTTTTTAAGCGACTTCATAAAAGGAGTCTTTTTCTATTCGAATGCTTTTTTATGTTTATTCTCGGATAACTCTGTCGTTTATGAACCGATTTTTATGATATTTTTTTTTTATAGAAGATGTATTCATGTTGGTCCCATGATAAAGAAATCTGGGTATGATGATGTCAAACCCCATAAATGGAAAGGAACTTTAAAAACATTTACGGGCTAGTACTGGTTGAAGTCATTTCTTTTTAACCGACTTCAAAAAAAAGGAGTAGGTTGTCAATTCGTCTGTATTTTTTTAAATGTTCTTTACCTCAGAACTTTCGCCTAGATGAACCGATTTGGATATTTTTTTTTTATTTGAAAGCTGGTGCTTCCCGTTTCGTCCCATATAAATTTGGTTCAGTTCCGACAATGGCATCCACGAGAAAACCACAATATATTATGTCAAATTTTACAGGTTGAAGCTGGGATTCTTTTTCTCTTTAAGTCTATATGGGATGTTCAGGTAAAACTGAAAGCTTGTCTCTGGTTTAATTCCGCGCGTAACCCCCGTTTAAACTATTTTTAATATTTAATGCAGTGCCCGTCTTTAAAAAAGAAGATGACAAAAGAAAACTCCTTTATGTCGTTTACATCGCTTAACCCTTAACTGTAGTTGTGAAAAATACTTACACTTCTATAGTCGTGGGTCCCATGGACCCATGTATGTTTGGTGAGTCTTAAAATTAAAATATGAGGGTTATAAATGTATTATTATAATGAAACTATTACTGTACTTAATTAACTTTATATATTTACTGTAATCAAGCATAGGAACACACTAATTTAATGATAATTTGTATCTTAAAAAAAGCAGCCTTTTTATCTTAGGTACTTACAAAAATAATAAAAAAATACCAAAATAACATAACTATTCAAAAAATAAAAAACATATCTTCTTAATTATACTATACTTTTTTTTAAAATTAATGAAAAATAAACAATATGCAATAGGAAAAAAAATGACACATTATAATCACAGGCAAGAATTGCAAATGATTTTTCCACAAGTCATACATATTGGCTGCTTGCATTTCGTGCACAAGTGTACAGTCTTCGCTCTTTTCCCAGGTAAACAGAACGTACACCTCTTTCTTTTGTTCCTGGCTAGTGTATCTGCATTAGTATCCGTTTCTGTGCTGCTTGATGTCATAGGAAGCTTGAGAATACCTGCGATGTTCGTTCTAAGTTGCATGGGTGTACCATCTTTGGTTGTAGCATCTGATTTTCATGTATGGTTCGCGTAAACATTTTGCAAGACCTTTCATGAACATCATACGTGTCATTTTAGATGTTTTTTCATGACTCTGTTGGATAATGTAAGCACTCAATGCACTCATGTCTAATACGTATACATAGTCGTGGGTCCAATGGACCCACGTGCGAGTCAATACATACTTAAAAAGTAGCGCGCCAAACACGTCCGTCTCACAGTACACGCTCCGGCGAACTGGCGGAAGGTACTGGGAAGCGGGAGGGGCTAAGACTTTAGGCGCGGAGTGTACAACGTTTTGAAAATTCGACCTGGGTCCATTGGACCCACGACTACAGTTAAGGGTTAAAAAAATAACCCATTGAAAGCACGTGTCGTGAATCAGAATGTTATGTATTATTGCCAGTTTATTTTTTACTGTTGTTTCATCGTGATTAAACATTATTTCTTTCTTTAATAATTAAATAATTGTCATGAGCATGAAGTCACGTGTTTTGCAAAAAAAAAAAAAACACAAGTGTACAATATGTATGATGAATCTTTGCAATTCATATCACATGATTTTAAACTAATTAAATATTTATATATAGGTACGTCGAATTGAGAAACCTCCTTTTTTCAAAGTCGCTTACAAAGTAGTGCCAATAGATATTCTCATACCGACCCGAAGAAATGGGACAGCTAACCCTAAAGTACCTTTCTTTTTTTTTTTCAGTATAATGTTTCACGCGATCGATACCGAGCGATTACAACTAACTTATAAACAGGTGTTTGCTTAGCAACTGTTTACTCGTCTTTGAGATTAAAAGGCGTGAAGTGTATTTAATTTCATTCAAAAAGGGAAGGCCGATAACCTCCGTAGACTTCTTTGTTATAAACTTTATTGTTTAATTTCGCCATCGGTGTTAGTTATCCGAAACAGGTGTTTCTGATTGAGGAAACGAGCAAAGTTTTTTTTTTGTGATAAATATTATTTGCGCAAATGTGTAGCAGGTCGTTCACTGTGTCATTGCGAAAAGAATTAAATTGCTACTGTTGTTTTTAAGTAATAAATCGATTGAAAATGCCAATCACTCGCAACCGAAATATTGAAACATAAGTTGCAATGAAGAGGGTGTGGGAAATCATCATCAGCCACATAACGTCCACTGCTGGACGAGGGCCTCCCCCAATGAGATCCGTCATTTGGGGTGAAATGCCAGTAATCGCCACGCTTGGCAGGCGGGTTGGCGATCGCAGTGGTGTTGTGGTTTAACTCAAAGAGAGCGCTGCTGCCCGTCCTCTGGAGAGCTCCCTCGGTCGCCTCTTACGACCCCCATGACGGGAAAAGTTGGGCTAGGGTGGTGACACATGTATTTTATTTGCCATCACCACACGGCTTGAGTGGGAAATAAAGCTAATAAAATCGGATAAAAAGAAGCAGATGAAGAATTTTAACTACTACTTCTGAAACTCTCACAGCAAAAGATGCAATTATAGTGTTCAAATATGGACTTACTAGCTGTGGAGATCGCGACTAGAGTCTGCATGGAGTCGAAGAAGAAGAACATGACCAGCAACGCCACCGAAGACCCCAGCGGAAATAGCAGCGCCTGCATTGTATTCAATGTCTGGATATCTGCGGAACAAAATTTTTCAATTAGAATATTAGTAACTACCAAAAATGTAAGATTTTGCATCATTTTCCGACGTTCATCATGTCAGCCCATGGAAGCCGGACATAGGCGTCCTCAAAGGTCGACATTAGTCATCATAATATCTTAAAATTATCAGTCCTCCACACTTTTTTCTCTTCCACACTCACAGAACATTCTATACGTATGTATAAGACTGGTTTTTAGTAGCGTGTTTCGCCGGCGCTGAAGACGCCCGCGCGGACCACGAGCTGACTCGGTACATCATCATTATCACCCTATATTCGTCCACTTCTGGGCAGAAGCCTCTCCAATTACACGCCACTGCGATTTATTTTCGGCTTCTAGTATCCAGCTTCTGCCATCTTGCTCAAATCATCAGCCCACCTTGTTTGAGGGCGGCCTATACTCCGTTTGCCAAGACGCGGTGTACATTCGAGAACTCGTTTATCCCAACGGTCGTCGGTTCTACTGTTAAAATGCCCGGCCCACTGCCACTTCAGCTTGCTAATGATGAGCTACGTCGATGATATACAAAGTCAAGTCACTGATTAGTTAAGCGCCGTGAGCGCGTATGTATCATGAGTGCCAATCAAACTATTAAAAAAAAAGGTTGGTTGTCTGTAAAGTCGGTATACGGACGGTAGTTTGACGTGACAACGTCAAACATTGCAAATGCAATAGTAGCAGTACACTCGCTTACGGAACGGGACAATGACGTCATCTTTTTCGTGCATGCAGCCCGTAGTATCGAGTTATTAAATGTTGACACGTCAAAAGGACGTGCGAGCGTATGACCAACGCGTGTGTAAATGAAAAACCCAGGGTGGTTAATTTAAAATTGTCGGGTTATACAGCATAGGGCTAAACTACCATCATTGGATAGTGGTCACAGCGCTGATCAACTGTTTTTATTGCGTTAGTTAGATTGATTACGCTTCACTAAACTCTGAGATAACATTCGCCCAAGTTACACAATTCAAACGGCGTTACAAATCGTGGCACTTCCTGTTTTTAATTAAAACAAGCTACACGTATTTACATCGAGGTGTATATATACTAGAACACAGAATTCCTGCTTCGACTGCGTTGGCAGGTTTGATTCCCGCCTCTGATATTAGTTGCTTGTGTGTTGTGAGCTGAGGTATGTACCTATACTTTTTTGCGTCTGTGCGTTTCGTCTATCTATGTACAAAAGTATACTGAGTGTAAAAGGACCCCGAGCAATGGTCTTAGAAACGTTGTTGGGCTCGTCAATATGAACAACTTTTACTATGACGAGATTGCGGAAAAACGAAAAAAAAATTCCATATTTATATTTTTACATATCATCTCCATATTTTTACCTCGGTAGATGACTTTTTGTATGAGTATGGAAAAAAGGTATCTGAAATGTATTATCAAATTGAAAATGTTAGCAAAACTCAAGAATGTCACTCAAACCATGATGAGCAAACAACTTTCCCCAAGGCACCCTATGTGAAAAACGAAAAAAAATTCAGATCAGCTGATTGCCACTTTATATGAAGAGGTTGTACTTTTTTTTCGTTTCATTTTGATATAGGGTTCATTGGGGAAAGTTGTTTGGTATTATGGACCGAGTGACTTTCTCGAGTATTGCCAACGTTTTTTATTTAACGTTGTATACATACAACCAGTGGCGTGCACTGGCTTTTATGACAAGGTAGGCAGTAATCCCCAAGGATTGACACTTATGTATGTATAGGTAACTTGTCTTTACTAAATATTGGTACCTAGAGGTCTACTCACCCACAAACACACAGGACCTTTGTTAGCCTATGTCGTGAGTAAGAAAAAGATCTAACAATAACTCTATTATTAAGTCGGGTAGCCAAAATACTAAGGTAGGCAGTATCTTTTTGATTTCATTCAACACAGGTAAAAATATGCTAGTTAGGGGTCAGCTTACAATATTGTGTGAAATATCCCTTGCCATTTTTATCATTATATTTGCTTATTCAGTCTCACACAGTCGAAATAAAATAAGTTTTTTTTGCATTTCCCTTTTCCGCGGCGTATCATTTTTCATTGCGAGTCTTTGAGTTAATTACATTCATCATTTATTTTAAACTTTGACTGTTCTATCGAGATGGAAACGTGATTGTTCTATCGAGATGGAAACGTAAAATGAAGTGTTCTTCATTTATGAGCGAGATGTTTCTCGGTCACAAACGTAGACCATAAATCACACCAAAGCCTACGTCCATTAAGAGCCAACACAATCTAATCTGTAGCAAACGTATATATTGTAGGACAAGTTTAGATATACAGTTTATTTTATACTAGCAAGCCGCCCCGGCTTCGCACATGTATGTAGATACAATAAAAAATAACTGTCGTATTCGTAAAAAGTTAAAACGTGGACGTATATGAACTTAGATTGGTTTGTCCCTATTTGGCGTACATTTGACCAGGTTATGAGACCTTTACTAACAGAGCTGTTCTAACTTTTTGAATACGAGGCCGTAGGTGTTTTTCTAGTATTTTATACACTATCTAGCCCGGAAAATGTTGTTTTCCCAATATAAATTAGTAAAAGTGATGATGACTGATACGATATCAGTGAAAGTAAATCTTCTAAAGAACCACATTAAAATACGTTGTTTTAAAAATCGAAGCATACGTATGTATGCATAGATACATATGAACAGACAGCGCGAATCTATTTTTTTTAATTTTATTTATTGTTTTAAACTATACTAGCTGACCCGGCAAACGTTGTGTTACCAATATATTTTTTTAACAGTGCTGCTATACCGATGATGATGACTGATAAACCGTCCTCAAGAATCAATCTATCTGCAAATGAAAACCGAATAAAAATCCGTTGCGTAGTTTGAAAGATCTAAGCATACCCACATAGGGACAGAGAGCGGGAGGCGACTTTGTTTTATACTATGTAATGATGTAGTGATTTTGACTACCACACTCATAAAGCTCAACTTATAGCAGACATAAGTCGACATACATAACAGTTGTTTGCTCTATGCCGCCATAATGATAACAAACTAGAAATAAAACTACCGGTGTTTTAAGTGAATCTTATCACAACAACGTAGGTGTCAAAATGGGTTATCACTGTTGTCTGTTTGCGTTCATAGATCCGGTATTATGTCAGTTGGATCACACTGGATGGATCGCGATGCGAGAAGAACTGGAGCACATCACTGCCACTAATAGAGGAGTAAGGTCGTAATTCTTGACTTTGTGCGAAGAATTCTGATCCTTATGTGGTCCTGAGGCTCAGTCAATATCTAAGCGCATATTACCATGAAAATAATGTGATGTTAGGTCTTTTGTTTGATTCTCGTCACCTATATCGAGTTGATCAGAGCGCATATCGGTCTCTCTCTATCATTTCGCATCGCTAAGAACGGGACAGCAAGTTGCTTTGCGACGGTTTCAGAGCTACGTTCGTACACTACTGACCCAGACCCTGTACAATGACGGCTTAAAGTAATATAGTTCGCGCTGTGTGACAGGGATAGCGCTAGATGAACGGTATGGCACTGTCGCTGTCACAGTCTAAACAATATTACTTTAAACCCTTATGGTACGGGGGCAAGGATATTGTGTAGGTGCAACGTCCTTTATACATACATTAAAATGTTTCTCTGTATAAGCTTTCTTATAAGGTCCACATTAAACGGTCACGTTTCATATCCGTAAGTAATTTTACAGTCACAAAAAAATGCATTTCAAGCCCAATAAGATTAACTGTGTTGTAATCTCCAATGTTCAATGCATAACTATACAATCTAGATTGGGAACTTATTTATTTTATTTAAAAACAGTAAACAAGCGTTTTTGTCCACCACCCTGCCTGATGTTAAGCAGCGATGTGGTCTACGATGGAACACACATGTTCATTTGGTACTTGTAACTTGAAGCCCTCCAAACTGTACTGAGCAGGTAACACAGACTCCGGCAAGTCATTCCACATCCAGACTTACAGAGAGATTTACAATTACAGAGATCATTGCTATTTACACCCAAATTATCATGGAAATCATTGGGAGAGGCCCACACTCTCCGACATTTTCATTTGTTCATTGGAACAAGACGTTAATGAACATAACAGTAGTTTGTTCGTCCTTTTCCTCCACTAGGAAAAGTGGGAAAGAGAAACTCGTTCTTTAGAACAAATTTTAATTACCCCCAAGACTCACTACATACCAATTACAAGGTATAATATCATATGTATCTCTTATTTCATCTGTCTAATTTGAGTTGTTGCATTTATTACTTCAAATAGTACAGACAATAAACAATACAAGAGCAAATAAGCCTTTGTTTCGTACAGCTAGTGACTTTGTATGGCCTCGTTTTATAACATCTTACAATTTGCCGCCGTGCGTCGGTCGCGTCAATCACATGTCGAAAAGAAAGTTTTCTAATATCACAGACCTACTATTACTAGAGATTAACATCAGGTTTATTTCACTGGCAAACTAACTACCATATGTAACAACAAGTAGTAGCTAATTCTCTCGAAATGTACATAGCGAGAGCTGTATGAATGAATGAATATACTTTTTATTGTACATTACAAATACAGTGTGATTCTTGCAAAGTTTATATTGAAACGCCTTTAAATATGGCCTTAAAAAATATATTAAAAAGAACTCCTGAATAAATATCTTAGAAGTTCGAACTCAATAAAGAGTTAACCCCATAACTTCTGTTCTAAGAGCGTGGCGATTATTGGCATTTCTCCTCAATTAATCATGGAAATCATTTGGGGAGGCCCTCATCCAGCAGTGAACGTCATCGGCTTATGATGATGATGCTATTCTGACGGCTGGTAACTATCCGATTGCACTGCTTAAATCTAGTTCTACTCCACTGATATTGGAATCTCAACTGTATACATTCAGATATGCTATAACTTACTTAATAATATGAGAAAGAACAACCGTGGGTTCGTTAATATGTGACTTCGCCACAATGTCTAACATTCGTAAGAGTTTCATTCAACCTTGGGTTTTTAGACCAGATTCTTGACCGAAAGAAGAAAGTGGTCTATCAGTTTTGATAATTCCTGTCACTAAAACTCTACAAAGTACAAGTTGTTATATTGTGATAAGTAAACATTCTTATCATAGCATTAATGAATGAATGGACCAGCCATATTAGCCGTAGAACCGATGACCTTTGGGGAAAACGAGTTCTCGAGTGGAGACCGCGTATCGGCAAACGGAGTGTAGGACGCCCTCAGGCAAGGTGGACTGATGATATACGCAAGATGGCTGGCAGAAGTGGGATGCGAGAAGCCGAAAACAGATCACAGTGGCGTGCAATTGGAGAGGCCTATGTCCAGCAGTGGACAAGTACGGGCTGATGATGATGATGAGTATTAATGAAGTTAATATACCTAGTGAAGATATTTGAAACCTCATACTTGTGTGTGACAAGACTTGACTTGTGTGATAAACAACACTTACTATTACTAGGTGTGGTGGTTGAACAGGGCTTGCCCCCGAGCAGTGACGCCTCCTTCTCCCGCTCGGCCCGCTCCCGCGCCTCCCGCTCCATGTTCAGGGACCGGAAGCTGCCGTACACGATCAGGAGCATCGATATCAGGCACGCTGATACCCTGCGAAATAATGCAACATGTTATAGCATGGAGGTCGGAGATACGACGTCATTGCTGAAATGAAAATTTATTATTTATTTATTAAAACAAGGTCCTGGCGTAAGGTGGCGTGAAAAGTATTCGAAACTGGAGTCGAATGAATTGGGTGAATGTAGATGAAGCGAAAGGGGTATGTCAGGACCGTGACAAATGGAGATCTGTAGTCTCTGCCTACCCCGGCGTGACGTGTATGTATGTAAAACAAGGTTGAAGGTATACATCAGTTAATCCTATCGTTCCTATCCTTAAGTATTTTAAGAAATACTTAATCCTATCTTCCAATCTCTCCATTATAAAATGTATTTTGTGGTTGGAAGATTACACAGAAAGTTTCAATCTTTCAGTCCATCAATACATAGGTGCGTTTCCAAAAACATGTTTGATATAGCTTTAATGATCTAGTCATTTCGTGAAATACGGGATAAACAGTTCACACAGATACTAGCGGATCGGTACGTGTTTCGCTACGCATTGAATTCATTTGTTACAAGAAATGCGATAAATGAAGATCCGCTCGACCGATTTTGTGTAAGCTTCACATAAACCATCTACTAAACAATCCGAACAAAGCCTAAACATTGGGTTTGGATAGTTGAGCCCATTCTTCAGTTATAAACTATTATATAACTATTTTATAAAATACTAGCAAACCCAGCGAACTCCGTTTCGCCACCGGATGGCTTCGTTTAGTTTTCCCGCTTTTCTGTTGAATTTTTTCCTGAATTTTCTTTGCTATCAACCTCACGGAGC
>SJJU01012207.1:0-12320 GCA_012932125.1 Conopomorpha cramerella
GATAATCAAAACGTTGTCACTTGGATCCATGAACAAAAAAAATGCAGCTCTATTAATTTATAACAAAGAACTAAGAAGCAATAGGACGTTCAACGCAATGGGATACAAATGTCTTCGCCATACATTTGATTGTCAGTCACATCCATTCTAAAATTTGTTCATGGGACTATCACTGTGTCAGAATTTGCTTCTTAGATGACGCCGACTATAATATAGCATAGGTTTAAGATCTTATAAAAGGGTGCTATTCAAAAGGAGTCTCTTAAGTTTTCTAAAATTCAATGATACTAGCTAATATGCAGAACGTTCGTTTGTTTGAAAAAATCGAGAATGAGTTGAAAGTAGAGTTGAAATTGCTGTGCGTCCACCAGGACAATAATAACGACATACCTGTACATATGTGATAGGAAATATCCCCGTCCGTCCAGAACATTCTCCCTGGTACCAGAAAGGGTCCAGTCTCTTGAGTAGGAGTATTGTTTCACCTTTCTTGAACGATAGGTCACTGGAAAAAAATTAAGAATTTAAGTAAAAAAAGGTGTATTATTACAAGTAACTATTCATATCCATACATAGTATAAAACAAAGTCCCTATGCGTGCTTAGATATTTAATCTACGTAACGGTTTTGATGCGGTTTTCTTTAGTAGATAAAGTGATTCTTGAGGAAGATTTATAAGTATAGATATACATATAATAGTAAGGAAAGTTAATAGTGTGTATTCGCAAAACAACGTTTGTCGGATCAGCTAGTTACTTATAAATTGATAAGAAAATATATATACTTATGTAGGTAGACTTTGAGACGTTTTTACGCGTTTAACTAGTCTATCGCCCAATAATGTTCCAACTAATTTAAAATTAAAACAAATATTACCCAATCTCCTTGGATTTGTAGTCGTGTATGGCTCGGGCGTATGGCGGAGGTTGCTGTTTGTCACCCTCATTTCTCGCACTCTGATTGGCCGACTGCTGAGCCTGCTGAAATAAAAGAAACTGATATTAGCTGATATGTATATTGACGTCATTGACAGACCTGTCAGTCAAATTTTGCGTATTAGCTCACATAACTAACTTCAATGGCTTCGGCCCAGGGGTGGCATTCCGTACGACTATTCGCCAGACCGATGTATAACATATATGTAATTATGTAGTTATGTAGTTAATAATAACATATATGTAATTATCTAAAGCTCCTAACGGAAAGCTTTATAGTTCTGTTATGCGCGTGCCATATAATAATGGGCACAGCCAATATAACTATCAATTAAAAGTAATCATAATAATGAGGACCACGGCCTATATCGGGGTCAGATAATAGATAAACAAAAATAATAGTATACATATTAGTCGTAGCTTATACTAGCGCAGTTTATATTACTAAGAGTATACAGCGTAGGTACTAAAAAACGTGACTGGTGCAATAACGTCTTTTTAGTACACTTGTTTTTAGCGATAATAGTTTTTTTTACATTCCTGGTTAGTCATCATGGAAGTGGAAATAGTATGTCACAATTTGTTCCGGTTGTGTGTACGCTGAACCCAAGGTCATCCGCAAATCATCAGGGAGAATGCTCCTAAGTCAGCTGATTCTCTCTCTCTCTCTCTGATATTATCCAATATTCGTTATCTTCCAATATTCTATACAATAGAATTAATGCTATTGTTTAAATAATGTCTATACCTACTGTTAGATGCACATTATGTTACTTGCTGGGCGTACACATAGATTATGTTGTTTTGTTTTTTAATAACTTTTTACTGTGCGTGTAAAATAATATGTCAATCTCAAATCAATGAATGAGACTGTTTCGATGAAATTACCCGTTCATTGGTGGATCAATAATCATCCGGGGCCTCATAGATGTTTGTTTAAAGTACGAGTCCTGTACGGTCTACCAAAGACAACATGGAAATATGTACCAACCTGATGCAGCTGAGCAACGCGGCTTCCCCGCAGGCCGGGTACGACCGCCTTCCTCGGCGTGGCATTCCTCATGCCCTCCAGGATCCTCATGAGGAGCACATTGGGCGGGAGCTCCTCGACCTTCGTCTCCACGAGGATCCGACATTCCGGACATCGGAGCTCCTTGTGAGACTCGACTATTACCTGTAAAGAGTTAAAGAGTTTTTTTTTAAGATGTGGCAAGACTAAGAAGTTCTCATAATACAGCTTTTGGTATGTATGGGTCTACCAGGATGTGATGGTAAAAAGAAAAACAAGAAATTGAAACTAGCAATAATAGGGAAATTGGAGTAAAACGTTCGGATACTTTGTTTCCTTATAGCGGCTGATTCAGTGTGTGTTATAAGCGAATATAAAATATTGATATTTATTTTTTAAACTTTTTTTGGCCATCAGATACCAGAGACCCGGGTGCGGAATTCGGCCGGGTGATCTCTTGCTCACTGTTAACATATCTAAGTACATAAACTGACGTCTATTAGTGTTTGGTACGTTTGACGAATTCTTTGGAGACATCATTTCTAACGTCACTACTAGCCTGAGCTGATTTTAGACGTCAGGATATTGGAGACAAGCTCATCGCTCAAAAGTAACTTTTATTTATAGTAAACAATAACGCCATCCCGTCGTTTGGGACGTCAAGACGCGTGAATTTTAAAATGAAAAACAAACATACACAACAAAAACAAAACAACAGCTCATTGTCTATTCTTGAATCAGTTCGCGGCATACAAAGCAAACTAATTACGCATTCAACACCTAACTAAACAAATACCAGTTATCTAATCTATATGTTATATTGTATTGTACATATTTATTATCGCAAAGATACGGTTAGTGAGTCAAGGGCCGGATATCAGTTCCTGGTAAAAAAAAACTGTTTCGGTGATAAATTGATAATACCTGCATTATTGTCGATAATTTTCAAGTACGCGGAATATGCAAATGGCAAGATCAGAATTTATCTAGTACAAGAATCGTGTCACGGTGTTTGTGTTCATACTCTTACGAAACTGCTCGGCCGATATTTATAATTGTTTTACTGGAAGTAGAAAGGACATTAGAGTACTGATAATTACCGAGAAAATTATTTTAGGGCTGGAAGTATGCATCACGGGAAGTGGAGAATATTAAATATTATTAGAAAAGGTTGTGACATCAATATGAATTATCATCATCTGCTTTTTCATATTCCAGTAGTTCATATCCAAGTAGGCCTCGGTAAAACCGCTCTAGCCCTGGTTTAAATTCTCATACTATCTTATTCTGACGTTTTATATGAGAAAGAAACAACGCTAGTTAGTAAAATGGTAATACAAATAGATCCTTTATTTAATTGTCGCGTTGATAGGAAGGAAAGCTGAACAGGGTTTGACCTAAATTATTTTAGCCTTTGTCATATGTACTGGCAACATCCGAAGTGTTATTGAAAAGTAGAAATGAGATGGTATCACCACGAAAACCGCTGTCCTATGTAGCAAAAATAATGATTACAGGCTGTAATTCTTACGGCAACATGCCCACATCTGTAATCCCGTATGGGATTAAGCTAATCTTCGGATCAGCCTTCGACACGTACTTTCACCTACCGGGTCAACTTTAAGCTGGGGTGTAGATGGTAATCGTATCGGTGATAGGCGGTCAGCCCAATAATCCCTATGATATCCCTGTAACGCAGCTCTTTGAAAGTAATACATGTAAATTTATTATCATTTGATTATGATTGTATGCCTGTGATCAACACGACGTTAGGCATGAAAACGGGATAATTGATCTAGCCATCAGTTACGCATACCCTTTAAATAAAAGACTTAAGTAAGAAGTGACCTAGGTATGTAGGACATGGACTGGTCTGGTTCTGTCCATACCATTACGCAGTTCATCACCATCATCATCAGCCCATACTTGTCCACTGCTGGACATAGGCCTCTCCAATTGCACGCCACTGATCTTTTTTCGGCTTTTCGCATCCAGCTTCTGCCAGCCATCTTGCGTATATCATCAGTCCACCTTGCCTGAGGGCGTCCGACACTCCGTTTGCCGAGACGCGGTCTCCACTCCATTACGCAGTTAGTAGATAAATTGTCAAGGGGTAAATTTGCAGTGACGCACTTTCGATTTTGAGTAATATCAGATATGAAATATCTACTAGCTTTCAAGGGCCCACCGTCGCGTCGGTCATGTTATCACGCCGATAACTTTAGAAAAACCCGTCATATCTCACTAATATTATAAATTCAAAAGTTTATGATAAGTAAGTGAAAGGCAAGAAGAGTGCGTTTGTTTGTGACTGCTGAACGGATTCTGACGAAACTTGGTCTCTACCAATAGACCTATACTAATAGACCTGGTTTTATCATACACTGAGCAGCAAATAAATCGAGCGACAGACATATTTCCATACAATCGTGCTCAGAGCATCCAAAATATATAAATTACTCTAGACAAGGTGTAAGGCTTACACCTCTATTGATAGTTGGTACACTCGTGTAACGGATAAGGGTACGAAAGAACAGTAGGAACGTTTCCTTTTTCACAAATTACGATAAGAAAGAATCGATGTTGAATTTCCACAGTGAGTTGTACGGAGGGAATTTACCATGAACTTTTTCTGTACCGTGCAATGAATACACGAGGGTATACATCTTACAGGTTTCTATATAATGTAGAACGTTTTGGGGTGTATGAAAATTTGCCTGTGGCTCAATTTATTTTCAGCCCAGTGCAATGCTTGGTTTCCATCAGAATCGTTAATTGAAACCTAAAACGAAGCGAAGCTTCTAACGCAATAAATAACCTCTAACCTCAACACAGGCCATATTGTGTCCACATCACGCCTGTCCTGTAACTGTCAAGACCCCGAGCAATGGTCAGAAACGTTGTTGGGTTCGTCAATATCAACATCTTTCACAATGGCAACAAAGCGGGAAAATGAAAAAAAAATAATGAATCTCCGTATAAAATTTCATTTCCCGAGGCAGAAAAAAGTCTATTTTCTATCGATTATTTTTTCTTTTGCCCGCATTGCCGCCATAGTAAAAGTTATTCGTACTGACAAGCCCAACAACGTTTCTAAGGAACAGCGATCGAAGCAAAAATAAAAAACATTAAATACCGTAGTTTAAAAAAAGTATTTTAAAAGGTACGACGGCAGGTGTGCACAATTGTACATTCTACCTTGTCACAGCCAATAGCAATATCTTTACGACGCATTGTAAGTGGAATTCGACGGATGTCTTGTTCTGTGTTGAATGAATGCATGTACACGTATGCACATAAACTCTCTTGCATAACACATAGTGTGGTCGAAGGATTCTTTGAAGACGTGCTCTCCACTAAACTCGCGTCAATATTTGCAGATGATAATTTGGCTGGTCCATGGTCCTGACGCAATTCCTTCAGGTACATCCAGGACCCGCCCAGTATGCTACACGAAGGTCATCGTGGGGATTTAGTCGGTAAGAGTCCGGCACTACACCGTTTGCTGTCTCCATGGCGGCGGGGTATCCATGAGGATTCCCTAACGCAAAAAAAGGTGACACATCCATACTTAGTGCCGTCTGCAATGACAAATGGATCCTACCTATTCTGTGGTGATAAGGCTTCGTCCTGAATAGGTAGCGTTATTCCTCGATCATCGTTTTCATGTGAGAGCGCTTATCAAGCTGCTTTTTATTTCACGTGTATTAGAAGATACACCTACAGGCAGCTGGTATTCATTCTTTTCCATTCTAGCCCAGCAATAAGAGCATGGGTCGTGTGACGTGCACCTAATGCGAGCCCATGTCTCTGCTGATTATCTTGAAGATAAGCTAAATCTATTATTGTCATGTGCGCACGTACTGCTTTATGTGCTAAAACATAAATTAGTACGTGCGTACATTCCACATTCCGGTAGTACATGTGGAGAAAATATCAAACTGAAATATTCATCAAATAAAATCTACTAAGACTAACTTAATTTAAGATTATACCCACAATATATGAACATTATTGATGAACTCGAGTTCAAATCCTACTAATATTATAAACGCGATAGTGTGGATAGATGTTTATTACTCTTCCATGCTAAAACGACTGAACGGAATTCCAATGAAACTTTACAATAATATATCTCGCACATCAAAGTAACACATACGCTTAATTTTATCCAGTACTTCCCACATTCTAACGTCCAGTGCACAGACGAAGAAAAGGTATTCCCCGTTTGGTATTATTTTTAGTACGCCAAAGTAAAGGAGGGAACTGGCATAGAATTGAACAGTTAAAACAGATGTGAATGCAATAATATTTCTACTTTCCACATGTTTTACTTGAATACTATAAAACTTTGAAAAGTGAAGTGAAAAAATATTGATTGGAAGGCTCTCCATGTGACATGTAAGACACCACCGGTCTATATCCGCAATATTGATCAGGTATTGACCTAGTTCAGTCAACCACACGTCGTTTTTAGGTTGGGGAATAAATATTTTTGACTTTGAATATCACACGCTCCGATTGCTACGAACGAATCGAACTGGGTTGTTGCAATTTTTTAAAATCGCAATAATTTAACGTCGTGACTTTTTTGTCACATTATGTAATAAATTGTGGCTGAGCTTCCCCTTCTTATACTTCATACCACTATTGGTACGACAAGGAATTTAATTTTCTCCTCCTTCAAAATATTTCTCTTTTTATTTTAAGAATTGACAGTTCAATTATTTTATTGAAACGATTATGAATGTACGCTTTAACACAAGAATGTTTTGGGACATGACTAAAAAACTTCCACCCAGTTAAAGGGCCAATACTACAAAACACGAAAAAGTAAGAAATACATAACAGACGTGGCTATCATATTCAGAAATCCATTCGCCAATACAACCTTGTGACACTGTACGTACAAAGAGTTAAAACAGTTTCTGTCAAGAAAAAAAATAGCAATTTCCGAAATGTTTACCCTGCGAGTGATCGTAAATCGTTTAACGAATATCCTCACTAGGTTAATAGGGCAGTTTAAAATTAGTTGCATAGGGGATCTTAGAACTCTAAACAGTTTAGGAATCCGCTACGTCTGGTTGAGACACAGCTAGCGTTGTTGTACTGAACTCATGATTAAGAGTTTGGACCTTGTTCCAAATTTTGCAGATTTCACGACGAGAGTCATATCGTACACGGGTCATACTATTTTTACACAACCAACGTTAACATCTGTCAAAATTGAAAATAACGTAAGGTAAGTTATTCATACTAGCCACCAGGCACAATGTGCTCGTTTGAGACCTAAAAATGGCGATTACTAGGTTTACGCCGCCGTGCACTGATCTTAAAGGCATAGGCAAAATTATTTTGAGTACTAATATGAGGTGCTGACTGCTTTAGCACCCAATCTTTGTTTCTGGGATATGAACATACCTTAAAACCCCCAAATGTAACTAAAGGAAAATCCTATAATGATATAACGTATGCACGTTATGGGTGACATTAGTAATTTCCCCAGTGCTGACATGATACCTAGTCTCAGTCTTTGACAAAAATAAACATCCAATAGGTCACGCCGTGAAAATAATTAAAAGAACATTTGAGGGTATAAATACCCTTATCCGTTTATAGAAGCAGCCTGATTACTGTTCCGTTACTGTCTCCTCTCCGGTAGGAGCGAAATGCTACCTACGACATGCAAATCTCTCGCTTGACTGTCTACAATTACGAGCTGGCACGATTTCGTAATAAAAATCACACACCTGTCAACAGAATGTCAAGTAGAACACCGGAGTTGTACATTACAAACACATGACGCACTAAATGTTTGTTTACAATAATCCGTGGCATTGTCTCGTATCTCGGTACTGTGGCTTTTCAATTAAGTCTTGTTCCGTTTAATTACACACACGCACACACACACACACACGCGACACATACAGGGTGATCAGGAAACACATTTTAACCCAAACTCTACTGTTTCTGTAGGCCCTCCGTACTCAGTGTATTTCAGCAGGTATTTACGGAAACAATCAAACAATTAGACGTCTTCATACGAAATACAATCTGATCGACTTTGTCTGAAAAGTTCAAAAATATTTTTCGTTCTGGTTATTGAAGCTAAGCTAGTCAATGAATAGGGTTAGTACAATGATATTATATACTGGTGAGTAGAAACAATTCATATTCGTTTATTGCTCTCATTTTGTAGGTATGTCATACAGGTGTTATGTTCAATAAGGGTAACAAACATGCACTCTGTTAGTGTATTGCAATTGACAATTATTTATATCTAAAATAGACCACTTCCTAGGGCGCGCCCTTCTTACCACCCACAGTTTTGTGGTTAGAACCTTTGGAGACGTGGTAAATCCTATGCGATTTTTTTTCTGACAATTAGAACATAGATGACGGTATATTATATATAGGCTAGCCATAGACATCGCAGAATAAAACATTTTAGCATTCCTAAGGTACCTAGGTACGTTCCTACTTCGGTAAGGTTCCTAGGTACTTGAAGCCTTTCATGACGGAAGTTTATAATGCTCAAATCTCAATGGAATATACACCTACATGTCTAATTTGAAGTCTCTAGGTTCAGCCGTTTCTGATACTAGTTTTTACTTAACTACGGACATTGATTTGAATATCTTTTCTTTCATATGGAAAATAGCTGAAGCAAGAAAGAGACAGACAGGTTGATCTTATGATTACACAGAGATTAAGGATACTTAGAGACACGTAGCGATGATCAACCCTATGCGCGTTCGAATGCACAGACTCGTCAGCGACAGTAGAAACTTCACTAGGCCATAAAATTTCGTAGAAATAAGAAGCAATTCGCTATCACTTCCCGTGTTGAAATGTGTGATACGCCGTGTGGGAAGGAACATTTGGAATACAAATATAACATAGGGTGACGAATGTTAAACAAAACATTTAACGGCGAAACAGAGAAGGGCTTACTATCTATCTATCACGAATTGGAATTAATTACCCAAAAGGGCTTGTTACTAATATAAAAACAGCAACTTTTAATTACGGGATCAGAACAGTTACATTTTTACTTCTCCATACAAAATCATAAATCAGATCGACTGGGAACCTCTGAACTCTTGGTCCGACTGCTTTGTCGTACTGAATTCCTCAGTCTACAGTTATCAGTGGTCTACTAATGACGAAACATTATTTAAATCGAGAGTCTGTCTTCCAGTTGGCCCGACACTTGCGGATTGGGAGGTCGTGGGTTCGAGGACTATGTACGCCACGCAACGCTCATAAGGTGAAAACGTCGATGGGCTCACCCAGTCACATTGGGTTTAATACGCGTGGTGATCTGTGGGCATTTGCTTAGCAAGTGTCTCTGCCTACCCCGCTTTGGGATTAAAAGGCGTGAAGCGTATTATTTTATTGTTATTGAAATCCTATAGATAGTTGGTCTTATGTTGTAGGTAGAAGAACGTATATCAAATACAAGGAATTACGAGTACAATAATAGTTGTAAACATTTTGCACAATTCACTTCATTTACTAACATTAATACGCCCACTGCCAAAAACTATCTGATTAGTATTCAACAGAATGGTTATTCTGGGAATAAAATCAAACGACGAAACGTGGTTATACGGAATTATCAGAGAGTTGTAATTTCAGTTTAGTTGTAAAATACCTAGAATTGCTATAATAAGACGGTGCCGTTGATGAAATCGGACCTAAAGATCGGGTTTCTAGCTCTATGGTTTGCTCACTCGACATGCTATTGAAAGGTTGTTAGTGGTTTTACTGTATAAAGATACGTCTCTTTAAGAGTCCATTCACGCCCTTACAGTGAAACAGAATACCGAAAGGTTTGTGAAAACTCATGGCGATGGATCAGTTTCCGCTTTGGGTTTTCTGTAAAATTCACGTTAAAATATCCGGCCAATTACAACTATGTTGGAACAAATCGCCATGCATACTTCTTATAAAGTTATTGAAGATATATGTATAATTAGGGATTTCATAACACTTTTAAAGGTAAGTAAAGGTTCAATTTTAAGTAATCGATAAAAACTTCCATCAATCATGTTATTTTAGGTAAGTATTTTAGACAGCCGAAAATTTACTGCCAATCATAAAATATAATCCAAAAGGAATTTCTCAAGGAACGTGCAAAAAAAGAACCAGGCTACAAATCTTTTGTTCAGTCATCTAGCCTCCAGGTCTTGCCAACCCTTAAATTAATCATCCCTTTCTTCCGCCTGAAGAGTGAGCGAGACGAAAAAACACGTTCCCTAACCCCGGCGCCGCCATTCCGTTTCCCAGCGAAGTTTGTTGACCAAACATTCCGGCCACTTCCATCTACACAGGTCTAACTGAGCTTGTGTTCAAACGGAGTTCTAGTTGTATCAGTGGTTCTTGTTTAATCGGTACAGGAAAATGGAACATCGGGTCGTTCCACCAAACCTCCCCTTGCCTAAATACACGTGAGATACAGTTTGGGAGGCTGATTTTACTCTGGCTGCTACCGTTTCTATTGGCTTTAGAAGCCTTCTAACGCGAGTCCAAGTAATACTGGTATTATATCTAACACATTGAAATGGCAAGATTAATGTATGAACATAAACACTCGGTACACGTGCTTCTAATGACATCACAGAGAATGTTGAGCTCTCAACAAGCCAATATCTCATAACAAATAAGGCTCAGGAGGGATGTAACAATCATGATCGAAACGCGGTCGGCCTTAGATTTTTTGTATTCCAGTTATTTGTCAGAAAAAAAAACGAAAGAAGGTACGCTATAAAAACCGTTAGCGGGCGGGAAAATTGCGACAAATCGTCAAATAGAAAACAGAATTTGCGGCGAGAAGTTATGTCTCTAACCTATCTACCTAAACATTGAATACAACAGGCGTATTTATTTTAGGCTCTTGTGGGATAAATCATAACTCTGTAATTGATTATTATTATAACATTCTATGGACAAGGAAAACCGCAATAAGATAATTCTGTCAGTGTTTTACGATTGTTTAAAAGTGATTTGTAACGTAGAAATAAATATAGCATTCATTTGGTACATTTCACGTCACAATCCACGTTTTAAAATATTGCAAACATCAATAATGTTGCATTACATTTCTCTTGTGCACGATTTGGGCATTGTAAGATACAAAATACATGGTTTCTCTACCATGTATTTTTCCATTCTGGTTGTTTGGGATCGGCTCCATTCTTGAATGGATCATCTTCGTGTGAATAAAAAAATATTAGGCACATTTTTTCCTAGAATAACCAATATGGCCTAGGAGGAGGTAGTGGACAAATATGGGCTAATAATTAACCATTATGGACGTTTTTAGACGAGCCATTCAAATGTGTAGGTACAGTAGGACTATTTTGAAAAGATGCAGAAGTCAAGGAATTACCACTGCAATTTGTAATGGGAATAGTGCCACTAAGGTACTTTTTATGTGCATACCAGCATCATTATTATCGCTGCTGAACGTCAGGCATGATGGTTATCAAACGCTGGACTATTTTTAATAGCAAAACAAAGTATTTTAAACCGACTTCAAAAAAGGAGGAGGTTCTGTATTATTTTTTTATGTTTGATACCTCAGAACTTTGGCCTGAGTGAACCAATTTGGATTTTTTTTGTTATTTGAAAGCTGGTGCTTTCCGTTTGGAGCCATATTTTGGTTCAGTTCCGACAATTACATCCACGAGAAAACCAGGTATATAATATGTCAAATTTTACTGGTTGAAGTCAGTTCTTTTTTTCTTTAAGTTATTAATCGTCTAACAAGCTCGACACAGCAGCGAGCTATCAAAACTCCAGGGGGTACAGTCTAGATAGGGTTATAAATAAAACGTTTTCTCAACACGAAATGGTATGAGATGATTTACACGACATATGAACATCAGCTGTGGAGTCGTGCTTAGCACGTTGGACCAAGATTGTGTTGTACGACTTAAATCATATTCATCGCCAATCAATGCTCCATTAATCTTTAAATTAGGTTACCTGGAAGCGATAAGGTCGCCTTTTGCAACTTTTTCATAGCAAATTTTTACACTTGTAATGTACAGTGTGCAATACAGGGTATATTCAGCCTAATTACGTTTCTAGTCAAACGCTTATCGTCGTTTACCTGAAAATGATGTTAAAGACTTGAAATGTAAGTACAATAAAATATCATCTTCTAAGACAGGATCCTACATTTTACGACGAGATATATCCTACATTTTGTATGAAACACTGAAAGTAGAAATAGAAACAGGGACAAATCGCAGGGCGGTCTCGTGCATGTATAAATCTACATACTATGCAAGTACAATATTTAAATAAATTGTGCAGGTTAGTTCGCCCCCGATATTATCTACGTGCTCGTCTGAAGATTGTTGGAT
>SJJU01012212.1:0-12921 GCA_012932125.1 Conopomorpha cramerella
GTGCTAATGACTAAAGATGACACCTTGACGTAAAACGTTGACTGTCAAATCGTTGAAGTCAAGGTTACAGGTGTGTTAACCTATGCTCAATAGCTCGAATGTTGACACAAGCAAAATTTTTTTTTTTTTCAATAGGTTCCTACTTAAAAGTAATGTGGTTGAGTGATGACGCTTACAAATTAGTGCTTGTAAAGCGTTTTCATATTATCATTGTATTTTTAAATGCCTCTTTTGTATTTGTGGATTTTATTATCCAAAGTCATTATTACTCGTAGGTGTGTAAATACTGAGGTACTGGTTTTATAAAACCATTATCTAAATAAATAGTTATATTAATTCGCTTCTATAAAAAGAATTAATATCTAACGGATATAAAGTTATGATAAATATGTGTTGAACGTATTATTTCCTAAAGCATTATAAAGTGCGCTTTATATACGATAATACCGTTATAATATGTGTCTATAAATCCAAAATAAATTAAAATGACCTCAAGCTCCAGAGTGACACATAGATATAATAATCCGTGTCAAACGACAATTGACCTTCATGCTGTAGAAGGGACGGGTGTCATTTTAGGATATATTATATAGATTAGTATTATTAATACACATTTAAGGGTACTTAGATCAGTAAAGTGAGAAAAATAATGTAAAAATAACTTTAAGGAAAAAAAGCCGACTTCAACGAATATTCGATAAATTTGTGGTTTATCATGGATGTCATTGTCAGAATTTAACAAAATATCAATGGAACCAAACTGGAAGTACGAGCTTTCAAATAAAAACAGTATTATCCAAATCGATTCACTTAGTAAAAAGTTTTGAGTTTATTTTACGCACAAACATAAAAAACCGAACTCTTCCTTTTTTTTTGAAGTCCGTCAAAACATTTCGTATCGGCAAGCGTTTGACCACCATTGGTCTTAACATCCCTCGTAGACAGCTTCTACGAGGGAGCATACTCGCCTATTCACCCGTTACTTGAAGACGTCCAGACTATTCTGCGCAGGAATTACAAACTCTGGCAAGTCATTCAGTCAAATACATATTTTGATTTATTTTCTAACTTCGAGGTTATGCCTATAACATGTTATGCTATAACAGAACTCACTTCTGATATAGCCAAAATCTACAATGGTAACCAGAGCTCAATCAATACCGTTTGGGCTAGAACCATGCTCCTTTTGATACTTTTTACCTATTGTATCACAGTAATGAACTAAATACAGAAAAATAAGAAGATAATAAACATCCAATGCATGCACGCAAAATTGATAGTATTACGCATAAAACACAATAATAAACCAGATCAAAATCCCAAGATACACATGTAAGATCGATAATCGACAATCCCACAAGTGCAGAAGCATCTGCAATTAGAACTACAACACTAAACAACGCATCCGAAGCATTCCCCATGGGAAAAGAAACGACATGGAACACACGTGAGCTGATTTATAAAACCCTCACGAGCGCGTTGCGTGTCTTTCAATCTAGAGTGTTTGTGAAGCTAGTTTTTATTTCATTGTTTTTCGATTCTATTACCGGCTAATAGAGTTGAGAATCTGTGACGCATATTTGCTTCAGCGACGCAGGAGCGAACGAAGCTACCAGAGAAGATATCGTCCATCTCAAGAGACAAACCAAATATAGCACACTTACAAGTATTTAGGTATTCGTCAAGAATCGTTCAAACAGTAGTTCTGCATTCCAAAACATATCCTAATTCCTCAATTGACCCACTACCTAAATGTATTCACGGATTTGCGTGGACAGCATATTTTTGTCTACGTGGAGGTATGCTGAGTGAGTATTTGAGAAATTCCAGTATGTCGTTGTAGACCTACTTTAGATAGCCTTGTTTGAACAGTTTTTCAGCGACAATGTAAAGATTATTTTTAGTACGAACCGTTTACTCAGGCCCCGAGAACACTCTCTTGGCTTAGATACCGTTTTTACCAAATATATCGAAGTGTATTTGAACTTCAGTAGTCACCTACATTCGGAAAGAATTGTAACTTCAACAGTATGTAGTACCAGCTTGTATCACTGTGAAAAGTGACAAATTACTATGCCTCTGCCTATCGCTCTGGGTTTAAAAGGCCTGAGACTATTTACTTATTTCAATGTGTATGTATCAAATTTTAACTTATTTCAATGTTTAAGTGTAAAAATGTTTGACTATAAAAGTGCTCGAACAGTTTCGATGACACTTCCTGTCGTCACTAAAACATCGCTGAGGTACCGTCGTCATATCGTGATAAGTAAAAAATTATCTTCAATATCTAATGACATCCATACGTTCATTTAACCTTACGATGATAGACCAGTGGTCGACTGTACAAAATGTATTTTATTAGTAAAGTCATCCGAGGAAATATGATATTTTCTTCATCAATAACAATATCTCCCTATTGTATGTCAAGGGCACACTCCACGGCAATTAATGCCCACAACACAACACATGGAGTTACGAACAACGCAATAATTCCTCGTTAAACTTATACCACGTTAATCTAAACGATTATATGCCGCTCTATTACAATCGACTAGTAACTTTTAATCAATTTAATATTTAATCATCTATTACCACATGACACGGAAATTAATTTGAATAGACACTATTGTATAAAGGAAACTTCAAGTCTATGAGCGTAATGTATAGAATGCTGATAAAGGGACAGACGTAATTGAATCACACCTACAAATTTTGCTCATGGTGTTTTTAAAGAACCCTGAAAATTTTTGTAAATAATATTGTTTTAATATTTTGAAACGAACCCGTAAAGACCTTTGTACCCCAAGGAACTTTTGATCAAAGCTAGTATTAACAATATCCATTTCATCTAAGTATGTTGATATAAAGTTACATATTGTTACCAACTTTTGACCCCTTGATCCTTTCTCGATCAATGTCAATGGCTTGCCCTCAATTCAACACAGAATCTCACACTAGTGACAAGAGAATTGGAAACAAAAAATGTGTCAAGTTTAAATGCTCTAAAAACCTCAATTGCGTCGTAATAAAACAAGTTTAAGAACCGAAATAAATTCACCTACCTAATATGTGTATAAATAGACATTTCCCTATAAATTTAGATACCAAAACATCCATATAAACGTGGGTGTCGTCAATGGCATGGGTAATGTACTTAACCCCACCAAAACCTTCATAGCGTATTTCGTAATTCCATTGTCAGAGAACGCCAACCAAACCGTGGTTATATGCTGACAAAGGCACTTTTTTAAGGATTGCGACACTCAGTAAGAAGGCCACGATGACTCCTCGGTCATTACACTTAAAGGTGATTTTACTGTAACCTCTTATATCATCCACTGAATAGCTTTCACTTTCTTACGGCGACACACTTTGTGCAGTTGCTTCGAATTTCTTGTTAAATGGAGCTCGACGTGGAATATTTTTAACCTAGCTGTTCCGCGTGATTTTGCTCGCGTTTAATTCCATTCCTGTAGACATTTCGGGGAAAATATATTCTATGTTACTCGGGAATAATGCAACATTAGAACGAAAGAATTATCGAAATCTTTACAGTATTTTTTAAGTTTATTAGTATAAAAATATTTTTTCGGTACAGGAATACTGAAACTGCGTGTATGAAATCGCGGGGCCTCTACTAGTTACAAATATTTCCTCTTTATAATGGTTGTATACACGAGCGAAGATTTTATGTTTACTGAGTGGGTCGACGATAACTTTCACTAGAAGTGACGTCATCACGGCTTTTAATAAACACTAGCTGTACCCCGCCATGTTACCCACGGTAACATTCCTTCCTAACCTAATAGCTGACCCGGCAAACGTTTTGTTTTTGGTTTTGCCGATACACTAATTTGCAAATTTATATTTTACTTTAGTTTAATATTGCAAGTTGCAATGATAAACTTGACCCCGGCATTGTCCGTATTGATAACCGTAATCAAAAATACATAAAATTAGCTGATAATACTGATGTCATAAGAAGAAAGGGCGTAACATTATATTTATTGTCAAGGGATATGTGATTTATTAATTCGTTCGTACAGTTTAGTTATAAACCGTAAATTCCCATAGAAATAAATGTAAAGTTAAGGGGGGCAGAACAGGTAGAACCTCAGTTTTTAATGTGCAGCATAACATGCTCTAACAGCAACAATTCAGCCCTCCTAGCAAAGCGCTCCAAGAAAGACCTACACGACAGACAAGACAAATCAGGCACTGCGATTGGTTAAAACAAGTTAAGTCGCACGATGTGTGACATAGCAGCCAATCACATCGCGTATTTGTTCTATGTCGAGTCTTGCTTGACGCACTTGCTAGGACTGCTGGGTCACACAGAATTTTGTGAACTTATGACATACCTAAATAAACATACTGAGTAGCTGAGAGACGTAAATTGTTTTTTTATGAGACAGTCTTTTATTTTAAGTCATAATGTTTTACTTTTCGTAAATATTACTTTCAGAGTGATTAAGGCTCGTATAATATCACCCGGAATTATCGCTCTCAAGTGTATTTGATTAGGCAAATGAAATTGTGAAACGAAAAACGACGTTGTCACGAAACCGAGGAAATAAGTTATTTTTTCCCACAATTCTATTCTGAAATGAGCAAGGAAATAATATAAACTCGTATTAATTTTATTTTGATGTTACTCAATGATACAGTCAAGGATTGTTGGAGCAAGACACTTCCGATGCTTTTTTAAATAGTTTAATATTCTTAATAACACTGTCTCACTAAAAACAACTTCATCCCGGTTCTTGGAAAAAAAAAGTCTATAATTATTATAAAATCACCCCGCAATTATAAAATAGCGCAACCGAAATACAGAAATTCCTATTTTAATAGCGCAACTAAAATACATGGATTTTTTTAACAGCGAGGGAGTGCATGGGCCGGAACATTTGTTCCAATTAACTGTATTTGATGGCAATCGTAGAGGTAGGGGAAAGAATTGATTTAAACGCTATAGGATATTTTTTTAAATAACTTTAAGTTACTGATAGGTAATAATTTCCTTTTTAACCCTTTACTTTGATGTCTTTTTTAATTACTTTATATTATACTTGCGGCAAGCGTTGTTTTACCAAAATACATTAGTAAAAAATACTTTTAAATCGATTCAGTATTTTAGGCGTCAAAGCGAGACAAACAGAGTTACGTTTGCATATAATATTAGTATAGATTTGTTTTTTTTATATTTCCCCACTCCATCTCATACACGCGTTATTGAGGAAACAAGCAGTTCAAAGAATTCATGTCCAATATTTTTGCACTAGATACTTATACCAAAATGCAAAAAAAAAAACAAATTATATTATATTCCTTAGGTACGTCACGCTTCCCTGTCTCCCTTTAGGTCTAATTAACAGGTTTGATAACCTTAAGGAACCTAGTGTATTTGTATGGTAATTGACACCAACCACTGATTAAGTTTAACTATTCAGCGTTAATGATTAGATGTGATTAGTAGTGTAGTGACCTAATCATCAATGTCATTTCATGACATTTTAGAAAATTCAAGGTAGGGTTTACTATCCTATCTATTTTTAGATAACATTATAATATTCATAGCATGTTTTAAGATTTAAACCAAAAAAGAATCATCGCAAGCTTAAAATAAACTACAAAAAGTTTCAAAACCTTTCCCAAAGCCATCCGAATTCCAGTAAATGCATCACATTAACAAAAAAGGGAGAGTTACATCTGGAATATATAACATGCAGCGTACAGGAGGGGTAAACAATTAGAAAACAAACGTCGACAATATATTGCAAGTAATTTATAGTTGTCTAAAATAATCTCGAACAAAAGTTTACCCTGCTTTGGATCGTAAAAAAAACGAAATCAGTCCGTGATTTCGTTCTAAAAACAACTATATGTATACCTACATACCTTTGTGTTTATATTCGTATGACATCATATAGGTAGGCACATATAATTATGTAGGTAGGTACCGCATTACCCATTATTTTTTTTTTATAATAACGATTGACGGTTTACGCACTGGCTGGTTACAGATAGTTTTTTTTTTGTACTTGTTGTATGGACAATTTTGTTTCTGGCACGCTGTGAACGTTCGCTTTTTAAAATTATCGACGACGACGTCAACGGCCAAACGTGTGTGTAAAAATGTTGATATTTCTTCTAATGCGTGTATCGAAATTTAATAGTACGGTATTTAGAACACAGTCCATTATGAGCTTTATGTAATAGAATACAGAAAGTCCTATTTAACGTAGCTAAAATATTTGTGGAACCTGAACATTATGGTATCTTACACAACATCGATTCGCTGCCAACTACAATTTGAACCGTACTTACTATTATTTTGATAATTCCTTTAGTGACATATTAAATGAACTATGGAAGAAGTAAAATTTACACATTTTATGTTCTTCAAGTAGAGTACAAGCGAAACCTGCAATTGAGTCGAATATTCTGGAATTGCAGGAATGGGCTTTTATTTTACTGTTTCTAACATAACAAAGTAACATTGGGTGTGCGTGCAGTCGTGCGTGTAATTAAGATTAGAGTTTGATTGGATAAACGAGGAGAGCCATTATGATAAATCTATTAATGTTACTTCCTTATAATCTTCCTTCGTTATAGTAATAGATTTAGAGCATCTCGAGTTTTACTACTCTTCATCTAATACGCGAAGCTTGTTAACGTTTAAAGTCGAAGTATCTATGGTTGTGATTACCACATCTGCATAGCGCTCCAAAAAAGAAGTGACAGTAAGTCGCACGAAGCGTGACAAAACAGCCAATCAGAGTGCGTATTTTGTTCTTTTTCGTATTTTTCTTGACGCGTGTGCTAGGCCCGCAAAATGATTAAAGATGATTTCTACGGAGTCCAGAAAACAAGCGTTGAAAAAAACCAAACGCGCACGTCTGCAGAGAATGGCCTGTATTCCGAGAAGCAGGTAGGCAGACGTACGTCTTTACGTACATCTTGTAAAGAGCGAAAAGAAAGGTCTATAAATGATATATAAGAGGATATTTCTCGACCATTTTTTTTTAATGAAACGCGCACAGACATTACAACTCAATATTGTTCACCGGGTATATAGTCCACTCGTGACCACGACGCATGCAACTGCGTCGAAACGTCGAGTAAAATAACAAAGGTAAGCTCGAGCTTGTCTTTGATTATTTTCGCGCCTAGATACCCGGTGAACAATATTGAGTTGATATTTATCTGTGCCACATCTTGATACTTCTTCAACGCTTTCGTGCAAGTTTCAAAGAATAAGACAGTATTATTGATATCATGTCGTCAGGCGGGATGCGTCCCCTAAATTGTTGAAAACAAAGATCGTATTGTTACACCTATACACAGTTTACCAGGAATACAACAAAGAGAAATCATTTTCTCTCATGCATATTACATTGAACGTGTAGGAAATGATATAATACTGTTATGATACTACACATGTGAAATCACGCGTTGGTAATTCTTTAGTTTCCTCACAAACTAATAATCGTGAACATTTGTCAGCGATTTATAAAGATCTGTCTATAATGTTATTTATGTATTATGATTACGACCAGGAAATAAAACAGAGGACCTTAAAAATGTTAAGTACAAAAAGTTCTCACAAATCACAGCTAATCATGTTGTTTGAATAGCACCAGCAGAAACTGATGTCACCAACACGATTGTGTCCGTGTAATAATGTATAAAATAAACATCTATTCATACACGTACCTAGGAGTAACCCTCGGTTTCGCGCCCGCATATTGAAAGTAAGCTTCTATAAAAGAAAATACGGATCTTTTGTATTCGTGATCGTGAATCATTCGATTCTGATAATTGTCTGATTTATGGACTTTCATATGGTCTGTACAACAACAAAAAAAAATATATTGATCGAGAATCCAAGATGGTAACACTCGCGTGGAATAGATTAGCTATTCATTTGCGAACGATGACCATGATCTGGTAAATTACGTGGGGTGACTTCAATGAAACTTGCCTCCATATCTGTAGGTAACTCATTAATTCCATTGTATGTTTCACATCAAGAAATCTATCAATACTAGATATCTTCTTTTGGGATTACAATAAAAAACAATTGTTGCAGTTTAAAAAAACACTGTAATGAATCAATTAACAAATTAACTATTTAGTAGGTAAGTGCTCATTCCTGCGTAAGGCAATTAGTATAGTGGACTGGCATGTTACCTCTGACCCGCCCTTTGGCTCCTATTTCGTAATGTAATGTGAGTACCTAGTGACTCACAGTAACAGATACGGCAGAAAAAATAAGAAACATGCCTTGAAGAGGATTATGTATTTGTGACGAATGACATAAATAACTCAACTGCCTTAAAAGGTTAAAGAAATTTCCGCAGGAAAATACGCATGCAACGCGTTTCTGTATCACAAATGACTACAAGATAAGAGATGGCAAAGTAGGTCGAGATAAAGAAGCAAGTATGGAAACGTTGCAAAACTTCCAAGGATTTCTACAGACATAATTTAAAGCTTAGGAGAATATTGAAAAATACGAGTTCATATCACAAAAGCATGAACGTGATTCCCCCTTTCGTGACTGAGTTTATTTTCTAATAATTGAACAAAATCGAATAAGAATGTTTGTTGGCGGGCTCATTCACAAAATCTGTGTGTCATCGAATCTATCAAAGTTGCTACTTTGAAGAATTCATTTCTAAAGGTTTCTCATCAAAAGAAATTTTCGTGAAAAAAGTAAACTTGACCATGAACTGGCATTTATGCACAAAGAAATTAAACACGTTGACATTTTTAGTGACGAATACAAGTAATAATAATTGAAAAACAGTTCGAACTGTACACGTTGAAATACAAATACAATATCAGACCGGAAGCGAAGCAATTGGCCTCTTGTTGGAGACATCGCAAGGGAGAGTAATTTCATTAATCTGGTAAGTAGTAAAAATGGCCCTCGATACAAAATTGCTGCTATAAAAATGTCAGTCTCGGTCGTCGATCCATCGAGAATCTTCCTCGGAAACGCTTTAGTCTTACAATTGAATACAGTGTGGGGGCAAGCATCTTTCGCGAAATTGCAGAATATAATTATTTCTTGCCTCCTTTCTTAATTTCTGTCACATACTTTGCTTAAGACGCATTATTAATCACAAAAAAACTCAGTTTCATTAAAGCTAATAATGTGTCAAACTGGCTGGATAATAAGCCACGAGGAAAAGACATTTTTTTAAGCGTTTAACCACCATCCTGTCTGATGTTAAGTAGCGATGTAGTCTACGATGGAGCACACTTGTTTATTAGATACCTATTTACCCGCGACTTGAAGACCTTCAGACTGCACTGCGCAGGAAACACGGACTCAGACAGCATCGAGACTAGTAGGTATTCTGTTACATCTCTAATTAATGATACGACATGAATTGTAGAAGCTAAAATATAGTATTCTTTATAACAGCTACCGCTGGTCTGGGTCTTAGTAAGTATGACAACAGGTGTTTTCCTTTCAAAAGAAGCCATAAAACTGTAAAGCAATCTAAGAGACACCCGGTGTACGAAAGGCTTATAGGGCTTGTACTGGCAAAACAAGCTAAAGGTGACCAGTAACGCTAAAATAAGCTAAAGGTGAAAATATAAGGCATCACAACTCCAAAGGACTTCTCCATTCGACTATGAGTTATGGAGTTTATGTATTTTATACCGTAACTATTATTTAATTTGACTATATGCATATAAATAGACGTGAACATTACAAGAACATCAACTGTAGGTACAGAAATAAATAGGAAGTTGGTTTCTATTTTCAACTGCAGACGACATTCTAATCGGCCTACTTCTCGAATTCCTTCCGACCATGACATGGATGGAAGTTATAATCACAGCGGCTCATTTAACTTGTTAATAGAAAGTTGCTCTAGTCGCGATGTTGAATCTTGAAAAAAAATTGAATCCAAAATTTCCACTAACCATGTGATTCAAAATAGATTAAAAAATCTCTTATATCGTGTTATACCATGTTTTGTCTTCGTCAAACCATGTATATTTTCCGAACATTAGAAAGTAACAAGAAATAATTGTTAAATAATCATTTATTAGTAAAGCCATAGAAGTTGTATGTGTCTCATTTGAAGTGCAATAAGATAACATTGTAATTCCTTATGTCCTTTCTGAGTTAGTTGTCAGGCCATTTCTTGTTCTCAGGAGCTTAAAAGAAAGATTAATTGTATTATCGCCAAAAATACATTTCGCATCCTGAAATTTAAACCTTACAACGATTTACGTTGTATTTTAGTAGAAATACAATTCATATTTTACGTCCCTTGCCAAGACGAGACGTCACTGGCATCAGTTCCATAAAAGCTGAGACCAGTTCATTTCGTTGAGAACAAAAAACTGAACAAAGTCTTTGTGTGATTCTGAGTTATTAGGCCAGTAGGTAGAGGTACGCAGGATTTCGTTGTGCGAGAAAATTTTTACAATGATATCACGTGTTTCCATGAATCTGTGCCAAGTTCATACGACCAGGTACTTATGGTACAACATTCTTCAGGTCACGTTTAGTTAGTTATAGTGACTGCCATGCTATTTGCTTGATCTATTGTTATTCTGACGGGGCCGCAATAGAGCCGACCATTTCACGTTGGCATCAATGAAGTATTGTTGTGAAAATCACGAAAGTTTACCTTTTGCCGACGACGTAGTAGGTTCGCGAACATTAGCTACTATGCCAAACAACCGTGATTAATGCGTTCCGTACAATGAAGGTTTGTATGGATAGTATTTGATGGTTCGTTTCGCGATTGTGTCCTGTAGCAAAAAACACTTCAGGCCCTTGGCCCCTTTAGGTACAAATATTAGTTCAGGTCAATTTTTTTTAAATCTAAATCTATTTGTTTTAGTACTAAAGACTAAAAAAGAAACTAGATTAGGAGTTTTTGACCGCAAAACTAGGATGTAGTCCTGTAATAGTAATAAACGTATCACTATATTTTTAATACAACAATTTACACTTACTTAGTATGCATTTTTTTTTATTTTAAACTATATCTACTGTGTATGCTACGCTGGTTTGCACCATACAACGAATCAGAGAAGAACTTCCTTCTCTTTCTCATCCAAATACCCTTTAGAGCCCTCAAACTTTTCTTGGTTCGGGCCTTATCAGAAGAAACAGTCCCACTATGGACAGACAACACATCAATGGTCTTTCTGAAATTTTCCCATGTAAACCCTAACTTCTACGTTCTAACTGATTTAGAAGACCTATTGATAATGAGTTCGAAGGTTCTTTATGTGCTGAGTCAGAGTTTTCGAACATGACGTCACTTAATAGATTTTCAGAACACTTTAATGTGTGCTGCGTATGTGCCAACCTAATATGTACCTTAATCGTCCTTCACGAATACCGCCACTAGGTACAAGGGCAGGTAGGTGATCTCACTTCTAACACTGGACTATCGACCTTAAACCACTATATTTAAAACTATTTCAGAATGACGCTGTAAAAGTATATGTATGTACAGTGTTATTTTGCGGCTGACAAGATGTCGTAACTAAGGAACAACAACGTACTATGACATCATTGTATCACTATAGATTAACGCGTGATGTGGACTCTGTTTCCAAAGCAATAAAGGTGAATTTATAACATTTGATTTTAGTGCAGTCAATATTTATACACGTTGATCCTGCCATGTGGTTAATATTGGATCTTGGATGGATGAAACAGTTTTCGTACAGCTGTCCACTGCTTGACCTATAAACTTTTAATATTTTTTTTGTTTTAAATGAGATATGGAAGGTAACTTGATATTCTCGATCAGTTTTTTAGAGCCAATTCAAGTACGCTACGCAATGCTGATACCGCGAAGGAAACTTGCATACAACTTGGTGTGTAAATCTTATAAGGGTGATAGGCCTCTTATAACGTTGTTATAATAATACGCTAAGTTAAATAATTAAGAAAATGGCGTGGCTATTTTAACTAACAAAGGGTTTTCTGTAAAAAAAACCACAAAAGAGTCTTGAGACGCACGACCGTAGAATAAAGTAATAGCATGTCTTTCATTTCCTACTATCTTTGACAAATAACAGAATCCTTCTCATTTGAAATCAATATTCATAGTTAAGACAGGACCATCGTCTCTCGGGTCTGCTAGTACATACGTACCTATATATGTTTATATAAAACTCTCAGCGCGGACACATTAAGTCCCAGCCCCTTGACCCTAGAAAGCTGAAATTTTGCACATGGGATTCTTTTATGATGTTTACGTGAGATAAGAAAGGAATTTTCGAGATTCACCTTCTAAGGAGATAGAAATGTACCTATGTGGGAAAAACTTTAATTTTGGAGTCATAGTTCTAAAACTTGGTAGTAATATTGAATAGAAATTTATACTGAAACTGCGCGAATGACACCGCGGGGCTTAAACTAGTTTTATAATAAAATTGTAGAATCCTACGACAAATCAACTCTAAGTTCCTGAATAACATTATCATGAAGGTGCATACAATAACACTGTGAAGGAAAACGTCTTCATTGCAGAATGTAATCGCGTGTAGGTAAAATATTATTACTGTACTTATAATTAAATCATGGACAATAATAGCTTTGATAATCCTGTGACCTCGGTGAATCGAAACTGATGACTTTAGTTAACACTTTCGTGGACAATCACAGAGACGTACACAAGAGCCACACCGCACTTAAAATTTTTAATCGAACGATAGTTTGGACTAGTTTGGATTTTTTATCGAGAAGTGCGCGCACTGGTATATAGCTCCATACTGATTCCCAGAACGATCAAACTATCGTTCGATTAAAAATTGTAAGTGCGCGGTGGCTCTTAGTGTGATAACGGCTATAATAGAGTCTATCGTCCGTCAAATTGTTAAGCAACGTCAGAGTTTTAGTCTAGAATCGAATGGGTGGGTTTATGT
>SJJU01012215.1:0-10903 GCA_012932125.1 Conopomorpha cramerella
TGAAAGTTTGTCAAAATGTATAATAGTGTTCTTGAAATAGAATATAAAGAACTTTATTAACAATAGCCTCAGAAAGAGCCTCTGTGTAATCAAAGAATTCTCAGAGTAGGTAAGTGAAAGTCATCATGAACACTTTTTATAGCTTGCATCAACTAAAAAGCAAATTCTAACTGGTTGACATGTCTAGCCTAGACTGATAGTGGTGTACAATATTTGCAGAATTTGATTTATCAGTGCAATGTTGGTACAATCAATCAAATTCTTCATTTATCAGAAACATTCAGTCAAAGCATGCAAGTTTTCAACACAACAAAATATTGTTTGATAGCTGTGGATGACTACTGCAGAGCTTAACATTTTTTTTCATCTAACTGCATAACTGAATTGATGCAACTTAAGATTCATGAACAAAGAATCACAGTACTAATAATTGATGAAATAGAATGTTCAATGTTCGGATACATTGTCACCTACATACTTGTGGACCAACATACATGTGGTTGTAAATTACTTCCATTGTAAAAAAATGTCCATGGGCATTCTCAATGTGTCAGATTTGCTTTTTAGATGACATTGATTATAACTAAATGATAGCAAGAACAGTGCTAGCTTTTACTCACCAACCATTCCTCTGTTGCTTGATGGCAGTACTTTCTTGGCTCCAGAGGGGAGCTTTACTCTTGTCCTCTTAGCATCGGGGTTGTGTCCAATTACAGTAGCAAAGTTGCCAGAAGCACGGGCTAGCCGACCCCTGTCACCCATCTTTTCTTCCAGGTTGCACACAATGGTACCTTCAGGCATAGCACCAACAGGCATAACATTTCCTGAAAAAAAAATAGCATTATAAACACGTCAATCCACGATAAAAATACCGTATTTTGTGCCTGAATACTTCTTTATCCAAAATGGCAATGAAATATTTTCAAACAGAGTAAAATTAATCCACATGGCGTTATTTCTTTATTCTGCCCCAGGTAAGTCATGAAAGTTAATTTTGATCACTCCACATGGCAATTCAAATTAATATAACCCCAAATAAATATTTACACCTAACTGTAAACTTACCAACTTCCAGAGTTGCTTTCTTTCCGCAGTAAACAAACTGTCCAGTGTAAAGTCCCTCAGGGGCGATGAACAGCTCCTTGCGTGTCTTGAACTTGTAGGGATCTCTGAAGTGGACTACTGCAAGAGGTGCACCACGGCCAGGATCGTGGATAATGTCCTAAGGAAGATATACACCCATGTTGGAAATAATTTTAGGTGAATTAATTACGAATCGGATATTTAAAAACACTAAGAATAACCTAACAAATCATGTAGGCAGAATGTATCGTAAGGATACTCTCGAACAATCCAGGATATTTATTTGATGAACAAAAATAGGCTACACTTGAGAGGTTATGCAGACATGAACTTACAACTTACTTTAACGACACCCTTGATGTATCCATGACGTTCAGCGTAATCTAGGGAGCGTAATTTAGGAGCTCCTTTCCTTTTCTTCGTGTGAGAAACGAATACCGAACCGGCACCCTTACGTTGCGCTCGGATCACACGACCCATGATTGATCACTGAAAACAACAGATGACGAACTTGAAAATACACATACACGGGGTTTCTCCGTAAAATATTAACTTCACTCATTATATCAGAATTTTAAAATATTTATAAATTGCAAAGATTATTTCGGATATAAATGCGAGAACAAAATAGTCACGTACATTTCCGCACAGGGCCGATTTTGAAAGAACAAAATATTGGTGTTGCCATATTTCTATAAGTTGTTTTTTTTTTTTAGTGTTGACGATTTTACAGCCAAACAATCCATGTACATTTCAACCACGACGTGGCCAACTGCTCTCTGATAGGAAAGATCTTTTTCCAGGGGTTAGTAAAGATTTGTTAGAAACATAATCCCGAAGGAAAAATTTGTTACACTAAAATTGCCCAGATTAGGTCCGACAGAATATGGCCGCTCCGTCCGACCGCATGTTGCGGTAGATATCAAACGCTATAAAACAGTATCTACACTATGACTAAGGACTTTTGATACATCATTGGAAAGCTTTTGATTTGTTACATTTGTTAGGCTATATGTCGGCACTGTTTCATTAATTAACAAAAAGTTATGAACATAATTAGATTACAATAATATCGATGCTTACAACTACGCAATAAGTTAGTTTTTTTTAAGTATTTTATTATCAATCGTTAGTAAAAGATTTGTTACAATCAATGAAAGCGTAATCCAACTAATAAATTAATAGGCTTTTTTGTTAGAGCGAATTTAAGTTGGCCGCTCCGTAGGCCATATGCCGAAAATATTGTGACGTCTAATTAGCTACGGGATTCGTATTTTTAACAATTGTCAATGCAAAACTATGCAATATATTCTTCATTATCGACTTATTAAGGAATAAAAACTCAAACTTACACAATTTAGGAAAAAATAACAATAACCTTTTACTATGGATATTGTCTCAAGTACGGTGACTATGATTCAAGGTAAATTGTTTTCATACTCGCCCCGTAAAAAAACACAGTTTGATTTATCATGCATGATGCTTTATTCAAAATCAACATAAATTATTAATATAGAAATATAGATATTTTTTTCGGTAAATGTCCATGATCCACCTGGATCCCAATGAACGACGAGATGGCGCAACGATTGTCCGCCAGGATGAAGCCTGGTGGAAAAGGATGTGGCAGTGGGATTCAGTGGGCCAGTAATAATAAAATAAATAAATACATGTCCAAGAATATTTTCTCTCAAGTATATACTTCGTGTAAGAAGACTCAGAGTAGTCTTAGAAACGTTGTTGGGCTCATCTCCCTAGGCAAAAAATTGTCCATTTTGTATGAACGACACGAAAACATTATTTTTCTTTTCCCCGCATTGTCGCCTTAGTAAAAGTTGACGTTCACAGTGACGAGCAACGTTTAAGACCATTGCTCGGGGTCTTCGATGTTGCCTTAATTAAAGGCTACCACAACATGATATTAACCCTTAATCAAACAAGGTTAGGCGTTTTTCTGATGGATTTTGGACTCTATTGACGTTTGTTATTCTAGTGGGGAATTTTCTTTGACAGATTTTCGGGCGGAGAACTGTAATTACTGTCAAACAGGTCGAAATTTACTTTCTGTGGTATATTCTCTGAAATCTTTAAATAATTCCAGTGCAATACTAGTACCTATAATTAATTAATCATTTGACTTTTTGATACTTTAACTACCTACCTATGAAGGTATGAGTTGTAATATAGGTACTGAACTAAAATAGTTTGTGTAGTTTTTGTGTATGTTAACTTTTATAAACGCAGCATATACCTAAAACGTACCTGTTACAATACCAATCATAAATATATAATAAAAACTAAAAAGCTTACTCTTTTATTTTTTTATAGTTATTAAACATCTTTTTTTTTTTTTTTTACGTTGGGGAATCCTCATGGACACCCCGCCGCCATGGGGACAGCGAACGAGGTAGTGTCGGACTCTTACCGACTAAACCCCCACGATGACCTCCGTGTCGCGAACAGGGCGGGTCCCGGGTGTACCCGAAGGAATTACGTCAGGACCCGCCCAAGCGATCTGTCCGGCACTCGGACTCCGGCTCAGGGCAGACGGTGGCGTGTCTGCCCCAGCGACCTCCATCGCTGACGGCGGTTACCAGGTCATAGGGTAACCGCCGCCCTTCTCGGGGCCGTACAAGCAGGTGCGGGGAACCCCACTCCGACATCCACGACCCCAAGGACCCCTTTTAGGACGCCTTATACGCCAGGCAGGGGATACCGTAGTCCTATTCTTGTCTAAACGCCCGGAACTACAGGGCTCAGTTATTAAACATCTGTTTTAAGTCATAATTTACTAAGAATCGTCAAAATTCGGTACCTATTATTTGTTTTTTTGAAATACAGAACATTTTAAATATTATTCAAACAAAAGAAAAGATAACACACCTGACGAAACAAAAGATCAAAATGTTCCCGCGGCGAACGTAAGTTAGTAAGTAAGTATTACTACAAAATAAAAAATTGGTAAAAAACTTTTAAGTTAAACAGTTTTAAAAATAAAAATGTGGGGTGTATAAGACTAAAAAAAGCTTGTCAAATGGGTATCTAAGTATGAAAGAAACTCTGTTCACAGCTAGAATAAGATATTGAAAAAAATTTGAATTTTTGCCAAAAATAATTTATTTTATGTTCATGGTTCAAGTAGTAATAATGAAATATTCATAAAGACAGAATGGTTGCAGAACATAACATCTGTTACACATCATTTAATCTAAGGAATTACTCCTTTAACCTTTTGACCGCCAGAAGATTAATCTTGTTTTCACGATTTTGAAGTCTACTCGGATAATCTTAAACTTCAAAATCTCTTGTCCGATGTGTCTGATTTATAAGACATTGGCGGTGAAAAGGTTAACAGTTCCTTTCTGAAGGAAAATTGAAACATTTCTGTTCGAAAAAGGAACAAGTGGGAATAAAATAAACCTTACACAACATTATCAATCAGGCATAGTTTAAAAATGTCTGGAACTTTTATAAATTTGTATAAAAATATTACTGAGATTTGTATAATAACATGCTTACTTCATAACAATGTATGAATCAATCCCAATAAATCATTTCCACCAATTAATTAACTGAAAGGTGTGTTTATTTCACTAGATAAATTTTATTAGAATAAATGGCTCAAATAAAAATATTCATACAGTATACAGTTCAAACAATTCACCAGTAAACTATACACAAAAAAAATGGGGAAATACAAACTATTATTATCCTTCAGCAAGTAGACGGCACCCTCAACTTGTACCCTGTCTGCCAGAACTAAATCATGGTGCATTCCTTGGGACTGTTACAGGACAAGGATAAGGGGCAATATCCCAAATATGGATTTAAGCATAACCTTTGTATGCTTAACTTAATACCAACAAGAATAAATGTTAAATATGTGACATTTTGTTTAACATAATTATGAATAATTTGTAAACAATAGTAATCAGTTTATTTGTAACATAGGTACATGGTTAAACTGATAATGGCAGTGGTAATCAACTATCATCAAATTTAATTTTTTTGTTAACTGGTTGTCCCATACTCTTAGCGTCATAAAGTCCACTTCGAATAAATCTTTTGGCGGCATCTTTATTGACTATGGGTCTTTTCTCACGGTCACGAACTTCTTTCCATCGCAGCATGGTAGTTTTTATCCTCTGCAGCTCATTCTTTATTGGATGTTTTGTAGGATCTATACCCTGAATACGTAAATATATCCATTGCAGTGAATTGAGAGTATATACTAGAAACAAATCTAACTCTATTTGAGATTCTACAGGTAGCTTATCATATTGGCTCTTGATTTTCAATGTACGTTCCAGCACTTTTTGAACTTCAATTAGATTTTCTTTGAGGTTTTCTGTTTTATTGACAAAGTCTTTGTCACTTGTTAATTCCCCATATTCAGTATTCCAATTCATAATTTTACTTCCACTGCTTCCCCAGTGATAAACACTCAAAATAAAAATTACAGAAAATATTTATATGTGAAGACTTGCACTTGCAGAATCACAACCACGAACAAATCAATTGATTGGACACTCAAAGACACGAGGTCATTCGTTTGACAGATTGACACTATTTTCTTTTAAATTTATCGCGACGACGAGAGACAAAGGCAAGAGTAATCACGCGGCCAATACTATTTACAAAATATTTCTATAAAATAATAATATTTACGTTACAATCGCAAATATAACAACGACTATATAAAACACTCTTTTAAATTAATATACGAAATAAAGCATCCTGCATCCCGCGTCATAATAAAAATAGGATATTAAGTAACGTATATTGGAACGAAAGTCACGTTGCATGCGGCGTGGTCCATGGCGTATTTGTGTTTGATATTTTATTTTGACAAGTCAATGCGTAGGACATGTTACAACGTTCTAGAAAATACAGAAAATAATTAGTAAAATTGTCCTAACAGTGGCGTTCATTTGCTATTAAAATCTGTAGTGAGAAGAAGACTGTAATTGTTTAATCGAGCAAAATCTTAACTTTTCTAATCTTTATCAATAAGTAGTGTTTAATTTTTTCCATTTCTTATTGGATAAATTAATCTATTATTTATTATTCCTGTTGGTAAATATATTGGAAGTAAACTTAGTGCGACTTAATATATAGCATTTTGCAAGTAGTGCATTTATTGAAAGTCCACAGTGCAGAGTGCTGTGAAGTGTTTTGCTGATTCAACATTATAAAATTGATAAGGTAAGGAGAAACTTTACACTATTTTTATATAGCGGCACTTAGGTAATAATTATACAACATAAGTAATTGCATTCTTGGTTTTATAATTCCACACAACCGGACAAGTAAGTATTGAAAGAATAAATTTTTCATAATTTGCAAAAACATTGTTCAAATCTCACAACATATTTATAATTAGTTTTAGGGTAGTTATTTGTGGTAATTGTTAATTTCCATAATACGGTGAACATACTAAGAAAAGCCAGATAACATTCCAAGAAAAAGAATGTCAGCTCTAGACAGGTATTGTAGTCATTTTGTAGATATTTTTGGCGAAACAGTTACCTAAAATATCAGAGTAGGCAAAATTTAATTTGGTTTTACCTGTCAGTTATTTAGGTTACTATTCACACTATATACACACTTCACACCTTTTTAATCCAAAAGCGGGGTAGGCAGAGGCACTTGCTAAACAAGTGCCCACAGTTCACCAAGCATATTTTAAACCAATGTGACAGGGGGTGAGCCCATCGCCGTTGTAGGGTTCACACACCTTGTGGTGTGTGGGTTTCATCATGATGTTGTCCTTTACCGTACGAGTGTTGCATCGCGTACATAAGCTCTGAAAAAGAGTCCCATTGGTACACATCTAGTAGCCGGACTTGAACCCCTCAGTTACAAGTCAAGTATCCAACCAACTGGACCACAGACGCTATTCAAGAGGTAATTATTTTAGTCTTTGGCCTGTACTTTGAAGTATGCATATGTATATAATTTACTTATCTCCTACTTCTCTATGTACCTAAAAATTAATGCAAGCATGTGGAAACATATATTCACATATTATTTAGTTACAAATTGAATTGGACCAGAAATGCCCACATTTATGACCCATATTCTGAAACAATAAATAGTACTTAAGTGTGACTTGATCCTAGTTTGTCTCTTTTACACAAGCAAAATTAAGAGTTTTAGGGAAGTTATAGAATATGGGCCTAATTATCTCTGAAGACATATCAGAATAAGTACACTTCTTGACATATTTAATTGTTTTAAATAAAAAATAAAGTATTTTGCAAGGGTAGTCAACTAAAACACAAATTTCGGCAGGTGACTTGACATACCTAGTCTTGAGATTTAATATAATAATGCCTCATATTTGTACTAAGCATCATATTTGTACTTCAGATCAAATAAATATATTGTATGAAGAATCAGAATGATTCAGCTTTGATTCATGAACAAAAAAATCATGTCATTAATAATTGATGAAGAAGAACTAAAAAAAACAGAATATTCTGTTAACAGCGGTCTTTTTACACTTATTTGATATCAACAGCTGGTCAAATAGGTTTCACTACAAAATACTTTTTACTAACTATTTTTGACTTTTTCATTAAAAAACCATACATACTAACCAGGTGTTATCCAAATGAACCCTCATACTGTAGAACTTCATGATTCAGGATAATTACATCTACAACTTGAGTACTTGTTATTGTTAAAAGAAGGGAATTAAACAAACAACTCTCCTTTTGGGAATCATAACAAGTGTGGATTAAGTATCCTGTCGTGGTTTTCTAAAAATGGGTATAACGGTCAATGTCCATGCAATGTATTTTAAACTCCAAAATCAACATTCAGTACTGTGGCAATCTCTTTTCTAACTAAAAAGAATGACTAAAAGTGCTTGTTGCAAAAGTTGTTCTGCCGTTGTTTCTAACTTTCAAACAACTCGCAATTTCCAAATCATGTCATATATTTTTTTCGGAGCTTAGTTCTGCGAGAGTTTATGTTTCCTTGATTGATTGTGTAAGAAAGCGTTTGGGGGTCATAGTAACGCAATGCGGGGCAGAACAAGAAATATAATGGGTCAAAACTACTTAAGTACTTAGGTAGTAGTACTGTTCAAAAGATAGATATAGAATTTAATGCGGTTTCAGACGCGATCCATTGTATCCATATTCGAACCGTGAACGTAAGGTAACGGTCACTTAAAAACAAAGCATTGGACAATTTATGGCGTTGTGAATGCATATTTGTTTAGATGTATAGATGAATTTGTAGACGTGCGATGAGTACACGTAAATGTAGTATTTCCACATCGCAGTTTCATGTAAAGATTACGATGATAAAAAAAATAAAACAATGCACTTCACCTCTTTTAACCCCAAAGCTGGGCACTTGCTAAGCAAATGCGCACGGTACACCAAGCGTGACAGGGGGTGAGCCCATCGCCGTTATAGGGTTCACACACCTTGTGGTGTGTAGGTTTCATCACGGTGTTGTCCTTCACCGTACGAGTGTTGCGTTGCGCACATAGGCTTTGAAGAAGTCCCATTGGTCTTACACGTTCAGTAGTCGGACTCGGGATCCGCCACTTCCCGATTGCAAGTCAAGTATCCGACCAACTGGACCACAGACGCTCTTACGTTAACAAATCCTCCTAAATTTAGAGGGACGTATTAATTTAGATTATATTTATGATGTTCTCTCATTAAGTCATGGACGACCCAACAGTCTAATTGAACGGGAAATCGGGCACAATAAAGTACATAATGAAATTTGTTTTATTCCGTAGTCCAAACAACGTATCACGTGGTATGAAGGGTGTAAGTAAGATTGTTCTGTATACTACCAACATTTACGAAAATAATGTAGCCTACTAAATTGGCAGAGGGACTTTGTGTTCGCAAGGCGTTCACTTTGTTCAAGTAATAATTAATAAAGTTCCCTTAAAACATTTCGCAACTTAAACTTTGCCTCCCGCCGGTACGGAGAGGGTTGTGTAAGAGGGAAATTTTCCCTCTACATGTTTACAGCTCCAGTATAATCAATAGTGACTGTATTGGTGTGTAGGAGGGATTCTATAATATACTAAGAACAAGGTTATATTATTACTAGCTGTACCGCCTGGCTACTCACGTCTTTTTTTTCGATCCTGTGGGAATTTCGGTATAAAATATAGCCTAAGTTTGCTTCCCAACAATAATAGATTTTTCAAATCTGTTGACTAGTTTCGGAGCCTATTCAATCCAAACAGTTAAATATTTCCTGTTTGTATTATTAGTATAGATTTATGTACGTATTGAGTATAGTATGTTAAGACCGCACGCATAAAGATGCCATTGAAAGTTCTTAGTCGTAAAGGCATAAGTAATTAATAATTCTAGGTAATTTCTTGGTCATTGATTAAAATGATTTACTACGACTTACGTAGGCGCCTGGTACGATCGACTACACTAATATAATGTATATTGTGTAGGTATATAATACGGCAGAGTAAGAGACATTAGTGCTTTATAGATCAAGTTAATTAAAATGTTTAAGTTCAGCAGATAGACATGTATATTTCAAAACAGTGCAGACACTTCGTACGTAACGTCCAAAGGTCTTGGTTGCGTCTTTAGTTGTTTTGAAAATAAGGAAAGCAGTCTGAAATCTCCATGACGTAGCTTCGATATAATACTGACCTGTGTCACGCAGATACAGAGCTAAACGAAATCAATTCATCACATTCAGTATGCGCGTAAAGTGACTAGGTAGATATGTATATGTTACTCTCATAGTTCATAGCGTAAGGATTACATAATAGATATATGGTTTATGTTTGTATAATTATGATAATTTAATGACGTCGTTAGAAAGTACGTCGTTAATTTCCAGTTTCACAGCGTTTTACCCTACTATTGCATGTCGCACATGTTACAGGTTGTATTTCATATGTCATCAATACGTACACTACTTGCGTCTTATAATAAATCCTAAGGAATATCCGGGTATCTGGGTTTTCATTGTTCGTAAAGGGAAGTAAAGGGTCATATTTCACCAAGCGCGTCAGTTGTACGAGTAATTATTGTCGCTATAATGTTCGTTCACCTACGTTTGCGTATTCCTAGTGATGTAATATTAGCTAATTACATAGTCTCTGGTAGAGCTTGTACTCTGACCCTCAGTCTTCCAATTCCAAGTCGCCTAATAACTACGCCGGATATATAACTAGCTGACCCGACAAACGTTGTTTTGCTAATATGCGTTATTAACCGTTTTTGTCTGTTGTTATATGCACGTATTATACACCTCCTATTCAATCCACTAAAATCACTCTATTAAAGAAAACCGCATCAAAATCCATTGCGTAGTTTTAAAGATCTAAGCATACATAGGGACAGACAACTTAGGGCGACTTTGTTTTATACTGTGTAATACATTTTAATAATTTGTTTAATTCAGTTATTATGATGCGGGTCCAAAAGTAATGGCTGCTGCCGCGGAGACGTTGCGTGCCAGCACGTCGCGCGTGGGGCAGCCGGTGGGCGGCGGCTCGTTGCCTCCGCCGCGCGCGCCCGGCAAACACGTGGTGCACTGGTTCCGTAAGGGGCTGCGCCTGCACGACAATCCGGCGCTGCGCGAGGGTCTAAAGGGCGCGACCACTTTCCGATGCGTGTTCATCATTGACCCGTGGTTCGCCAGCTCTTCCAACGTTGGGATTAACAAATGGAGGTATGTTTATTCGGTAACCTTTGATTTTGATTCACTTTTATGGTACGGTCGGCCAAGAAAATGGTCTATCAGTTTCGATGACACTTCCTGTGTCACTAAAACATCAATAAGGTAAAGTTGGTATATTGTGACA
>SJJU01012217.1:0-14874 GCA_012932125.1 Conopomorpha cramerella
ACATTTCGTGGCATCCACTGCTGGGCACAGACCACCCTGGAGGTTATACTAATTTTATATTCATATTAATAGTTACGACAAGACAACGCCTGTCGAGTCCACTAGTTATAATATAAATTCACTGGAGCTTTATTGTGTCAGGTACAAGGTCATCATTTTACTCGTATAAGTCTTGATATTGATTACCTACTACAAGCATAGGTAAGAAAAGTAAAGCGAAGTGTTTCTGGTACTGGTCTGTGGTACACGCAACTTAAAAATGACTTTAAGGTAAAATGAGTTTAGCTTATTTTTTAAGCTAGATTAAGCATATTTAGAGGCTACTGTATCCTGCACCGAGCTGTTTATCAAAATACCATGTACGTATTTACCGGTTGTGATGCGCGTGGGTGTCCGGTGGTCGACGACTGCGCTTCCTCTTCCGCCGGAAGCACCAGTCCTGGCCCATCGCATCACAGCCGGCATGCCGCGACCCGCCGCCGCCCAGCTCGAGGGCTCACACGTCCATCGCTTGCACACACTCTATCTCGCCGCTCAACCAATAGCGTTCCACTTCGCTCTTCAATGTAGTCGCATTATCACCGACACAGTTTGTTACGTCACAATTTCATATTACCAATCGACGACGTTCTTCAGCATTCAGAGACTACGCCAATAACCACGTAATTTGCACTTCCGATTGTATTTATGTTATGAACTGTTCAAATATTTTGCAAACTGCCAGTATGGATTTGTTAGTAACAACTTCGTACACGGTTCCGCGATGTGGTGCGATATAGGACGGCTGTGTTGCTATGCGTGCTCCATATATACAATTTAATGTGGTTCCGTGCAACATAAATCTAATAGTAGGTAATTCAAATGAAATAAAAGTAAGGGGATAGGAAGGGGGAGATAGTGTTTTACAAGGCAAACATTCATGGTTTGGAACAAAAATCATGCAAGCAGTAAACATTAAAGGCAGCCAAGACAAAAACTGCTAAGATACTTTTTATTTGTTTAAGAAAAGTGATCATTTAGAAGCGCTAATTCAAGGAAATCGTTAAGAAACTCCGATAGTAAAGGTTCATACACCTTTTGCTATAACTAATGAAGCGATAGTCTAGCAAGTACCTCAGTCTTCATTTCTTTAGGGGTTAATCAAGTTGGAGTGTTCATTTTGTTCGGATTTTTTCATGGAGAACACTGGCTGGCGAGTTTTTGCGCTAGGCGGCTGATTATCGCTGTTGCCGGTGTCTCTCTTATGTATGATACTAGAATTACAAATACAATCATGACAGGATCACTGTGGTTAATGTGTTAGCTTTCCGTGGATCTCCATTGGCGAAACTTCCTGTCAATTTTTGTTAGGTGTCTGTAGTTATCATTGATAATTCTACCTCTGTCTAACCCTTAATAGGGTAACAGGTGCGAAACATAACTTATTCATCAGGCTTCTTTGAATTTTTAAATCGTGTGTTTTCTAACCAAAATATCTTTAAATATAGCATAGGTTCAACTACTGACAAATCCATAAGTACTTTATAAGTCATTTTTAATGAAACGCGCACATACATTATAACTCAATATTGTTCAAAATAAAATAACAAAGGTAAGCTCGAGCTTGTCTTTGATTATATTCGCGCCTATATACCCGGTGAACAATATTGAGTTACTTTCTAAGTGTTAGATTTACCTACATCAAAGTAATTACATGTTATTTTTAAGTTTATTCTTCTCTTGGATCCCTGACATAAATGGCAGTCTCAAAAATGATGTGTCAAGAACTTTCTAAGTGTATTTTCTAGTCCAAACAGTAGGTGGTTGGTAAATATAGCGAAATTTTCTCTCGTACATCAGTCACCCGGGGTTACGTGGTGCGACGTACAGCGGTTGCACATTAAACCCCGGCTCGGGGTAGAACCTACTGATCACTCGCTTGGTGCCCGGTGCCTGCTGAAAGCGTTTATACATTAACAGCTAAGTGGCTAGTAGGGGGTTTCAAGTAGATTTCTTACTTAAGATTTACCCTGAGCCGACTTGATCGCCAATCACGACTCAGCTTGCCCCGTAAGGGAATCGTCTCATGTAACCGGTCGGTAATCTCTTTAAGTATTAAACTAAAAGCGTTTGTAGTATAAATAGTTTCATGCTTAACGAGTTTTGTATATTTGATACTTTGTACCGCACCTACTGATTTGGATTTAAATTAAGTAATGCCACATATGTTAAAAACTATAAATAACATGTTGTCCGGAATTTGAGATCTAGAATGGTAAAAGGAAGCTCTCAATTCGACTGTACTGTTTTTTATGTTTGTTATCTCATAACTTTTACTTATAGCTGGAGAGCTATTGATTGAACCCTGGGAGTAACGGTTGTCCTGTAAGGATAGAAATTTGTATACTTACGATTTATAGCATGCTAAGAACAATAGCCATGACCTGGCAGGCGTCAGCCCTGCACGTCACCAGGCCCTTTATTTTTGAACTGTCAAGTATATTGACTTTTAAAACTTGTTCCTGTAAGTTTAAAAATTTCATAGAATAAACTTTATTTATTGTAAATCTTAAAAAAAATTGACAGGCGATTACAATGAGCAGAAGTACATGACAGGTGCATTAAAAAGAGCACAGTTGATGAGGTAAAAAAAACTTTGTCCTGTATAGTACAAATTTAAATATGATTTTAAGTGAACGTTTTAGAATAAATATGTACAATGCCAGGCAGTTTTGAACAGCATAAGACCTTGACAGGCGAGGGGAAATGTATCCGACGTATTAATTAAAACTTGTGATACAGACATTTTAATATTATTACTCGGAAACATGGACCATCTCCACAATAATAATTTAAAAATCTGCATGGAATATGGTATTAGTAATTATAAAAAATTCTTAAATATTTCTGAGCTTCATACGAAATTGGGACCTTCCATATGCCAGAGCTTACCGGGATTTCATGCATTGACAGGTTGCGATTTTAATCCATCCTTTGCAAGAAGAGGTAAAAAAAAACCTTTCCAAATATTGCTGAAATCAAATGCGTATCAGAAGGCATTCAAAGAATTAGGAGACATAGAAATAGAAGAGAAGAAAGAATTTTTGAGATCCTAGAGAAATTTGTATGTCAAATGTATGGTTTTAAATGTTCGAAATTAAATAATGCACGCTATGAAAAGTTCCTAGCGACATATAACACAAATAATTCGAAAGTGTTCATGAAAAAAGTCAAAGGTTATGATTCGTCTAATCTACCACCGTGCGAACGCGAACTACAACAACAATTATTGAGAACTGCATACATCACAAATTTCTGGCGAAATTGTCATTTGAAAGAACCAACAATTCTTACCCCAGAAAAGAACGGTTGGAACTTAATTGATAGTCGTTATGAGTTCAATTGGTTTGAAGGGAATACGGTTCCTTCTTCAATGTACGACATACTTTTACAAGGGCCTACTAATACTGCTACAGCACAATCGACTGAAACTGAGGAATACATTTCAGGTAACATACAACCATTTTATTCAGTAAGATTTAATATCCGGTCCTATATAATTAAGTTTGGTATTCAATTCTTAACAACCTTATTGATTTATTAAAATACTTTTTTTTACTATTTTCAGAAGACGAAAACGTTTCTGAAGAGTCAGATGATGATGAAAACAGTGATAGTGACATGTCGAATGATGATGAAAATGAATGTTAAAACTAATGTAAATTGTATCAAACCTAATAAAATATATTGCATTTAGTGTATGTATTCACGCTACGCCTCTCACTCGCACGCCCTTAGCAGCTTTCCCCTCGCCTGTCAAGGTCTTATGCTGTTCAAAGCTGCCTGGCATTGTACATATTTATTCTAAAACGTTCACTTAAAATCATATTTAAATTTGTACTATACAGGACAAAGTTTTTTTTACCTCATCATCTGTGCTCTTTTTAATGCACCTGTCATGTACTTCTGCTCATTGTAATCGCCTGTCAAATTTTTTTTAAGATTTACAATATATAAAGTTTATTCTATGAAATTTTTAAACTTACAGGAACAAGTTTTAAAAGTCAATATACTTGACAGTTCAAAAAATAAAGGGCCTGGTGGCGTGCAGGGCTGACGCCTGCCAGGTCATGGCTATTGTTCTTAGCATGCTATAAATCGTAAGTATACAAATTTCTATCCTTACAGGACAACCGTTACTCCCAGGGTTCAATAGCTCTTGGACTATTAGACCCCTATGCTGAAACTCCCCTCCTGCACAGATATTTACTCGAGTATCGTTCATCACACACTAATCGTGCTTGTGTAAAAGAGACCAGGCCTGCAATGCTCAAGCGACACTTGAGTACTGATTTTTTTTACAGAATTCAGGTCTTAGTTTTTTGCCGCTACGGTTTATACATCTTGTAGAAAATGTGCGATTTTTTTTAACATTCCTTCTTTCCCAGTACAACTATAGGACTATTTCTATGCGTACGCATAGAACGCATAGAAATGATGACTCAGATTTTCTTTATATTAGTAAACAAATACTCTTCAATATGTAAAATACTGACGGAGACCATCTTTCCAAAGAAATTCAGAACCAGTCCACAATAAATAATTTAGCTATCGAACATGACATATGTGACAAAGATTCTAGAGATTATTGGTCCATCGCTTCTGCCTATAAACCATAATTTACACATCTTATGCCACAAACATGCGTTCGATTGGCGTTCCACCTCTTTTCTTTCCTCTTAAAAAGAGGTCGGAGTTTGCGAATCCCCGACGTCCGACCTCCATAGCCGATCCTTTGTGGGCGAGATGGCTCATCTAGATAAGAGGGGGAGCCTTTCACGCCACAAGTGCCGCTTCGAACACGGTGTCCTTATAAATTCCATTTAACGGTCTGGCTGCTTGTAGGCGTCTAGGATATGGAAAAGTCTAGAAAGGTCTAGATATAGGTCTGCATACTACCTTGGTACAAGTATGTAGTTAGGCTCATAGGATTTTGATATCAAAGAGTTCAAAGATTTTACATTCTTCTAGATGTGCTCTGCGGTTTATACCGTAGGTATATTTCGTTCCCGTGGGACGGTTCTGCCTGGTTTAGTCTAGATTTTTTTCTGATCTAGATAATTCAGCCAGTTTTTTCAAAATACCAACGTTAATTAGGTAAAAAAGTACGTAGGCATAAAACCTATAATTTCCGCACGTAATGACACAAACTTTGGCAAAATAAATATTATTAAGACCAATCTATAACATGTACTATAATAATACGTATTTTCAACTACTACCTTAATCCCTTGTTTCAAAGTATAGTTGGTTTTATGTGACAAAGGGTGCGCTTAACGTCGTTATAAGGATTCACACACAATAATGTTATATGTACGGGTTTTCCTTCCCCGTAAGAGTGTAAACAGAAGGAAAGCCGGTGCCTAACCAGAGCCGATACGCGCACATTGTAGAAAAAATATTTCAGCGGAGACAATATTTTTTATCAAAAAACCTACCGAACATAGTTACCTATACTATATTCCTGCTTTCTATATCGCCCTAGGAACATTGCATAGAGCACAGAGGCAAAAACACTTAATAAACCATCTCATACCTGTGAATCGTCGATGGGTGGGTCCCTGGTGAACCTCTCGAATTTGAAGCTGTTGGACCTGTAGAGCTCGTTGTCGTCCCGCGAACGCCTGCCGCGGCAGAAACGACGCGTGATCGACGTGTGTCTGGGAAATTAAGAAAAAACAACTGTTATAATACGGAAATTACCATGACGTTTATCTGACAGGTCGTCCTCCCTATTTCTCTCAGACCAACACAACTAGACTTCCAACCTTCAGACTGTCTCTTTCTCACTAAAATATACAGAAAATGATGTACTTCTGGATCAAACTGTCACTTTTACTACTAATTTGACCGTTTCGATCCAGGATTACCCTGATACGCAGTAAGGGTCAGAAGGTATTATCTCTTACTCTTTCACACCTACATGTTTTTAATACCGTTGTCTCGTTTTATTCGAAACGCCATTTTAGGATTGCAAGTCTAGTTGTTTTTGGTCTGAGTTATTTCTGTTATTTATTTGCTTCATGTAACATAAACTTACAGTATTAAAATAATTTATCACATTACATGGACCCTGCCAGGGCATTGCATTTTGGTTAACACAGAGAACAAAACAAAGAGTACTGGTTACCTATACTTAAAATTACGAATAATTACAAACATAATATCTTATAGTTATTAGAAGAGTGATTTATACATTTAATTTAGATTTATACAGTTACTAAGTCAGACCAAAAACAACAAGACTTGCAATCCGAAACTGACGTTTAGAATAAAACGGGACATCAATATGGACGACACGAAAGAGTGAAAGAGTAAAAGAAAATATTTTCTGTCCCTTACTGCCTAGCAGGGTATTTCTTACATTTTGGTGGGAAAGAGACAGATTGGTACTTGCAAGTGTTTGGTCTGAGGTCACTATTGTAAATATGAAGACTGCGATATTAATGACAGGAGCAGGAACGAAAATCTGTCAAATACACATTGTGAGAAATTCCCTATTCCCATTAGGCATTGAGTGTACCAATCTACTTTGAAACTCTAAACAATAACTAAATCATAATAGCCGTGTTGTTGAGAAACCGTGTTATTGTGCTAACCTAACGAGACCAAGGGCCAAATTATTTGTGTTGTCACAATGTCTGCATTAAACATTTATAACCCACCAAGGGCTTAATTCAATAAATCCTACCCGAAACTTGATAAGAATATGCTAATTTTACCCCTGGTTCAGCACTTTGGACCAGACCTTAAGCTATCAATATAGGCCAGACCCTAGGTTAGCAATTCAACCCGCCATAGAGTAGCATCTATAAAAGTCATAAGCAACTCTCAAATGTTTAAACGTAGTTAAAACCGCCTGCATATTTGGACACTTGGGTTTTTAAGTTATAAACGGGCAGTAAATAATATTACAATATTACAATATTATTTATTGTACAAGGTTAGAATATGTAGACCAATGGTTGAGAGTGCAATGTTAATTTCGTTATTTACTTTATTTGAGACTTAGCCGACTACGACCTAGTTCAATCGATACTCTCATTGTCGTATCGATATGCCACCATAAAGCTCCTAGCCCATATCATTCTATATTTAGTAAAAAGCTGCAACGAATATTTAGAATAGAAAATTGAAAACGTGCGGTGATCCAGCCTACCCAACATGCATTGATATTACAAAAGGCTCCAGCCCGTTCCAAACCTAAACCAATGCAAAAATAATTACATTTTTTAACGTTTGTTCTATACCGGAACCTCGACGATGACTCCAATCGAGGTTGGGCGGGCGGGTGAACTTTGACATGCCCTTTGTGATGAATACACAAGCCTCGTGCCTAATGAAAAAAGTTTTATGACAATAAAGGCAGTCACGAATGTAGATTCAAATTGGAAATTGGAAAAATGTGCTGTCTATTGTTTCGTAGAAAAAGTTTGAAAGCTAATGCTACACAAAATAAATAGTATTGGTATTGCCTATTATCACGTGCTATGTACCAGTGGCATGCACACCATATAGGCAAATAGGCACTGCCTACCTTAGTATTTTAACTACCCGACCTAATAATAGAGTTATTGCTAGATCTTCTTTTGTTGTACTCACGACATAGGCTAACAAAGGTCCTGTGTTTTGTGAGTAAAGACAAGTTACCTATACATATGTAGGTGTCAATCCTAGGGGATAACTGCCTACCTTGTCGTAAAAGCACGCCACTGCAATGTACGTATATGCACGAAATATGTACCTACATACATACACTTCACGCCTGTCTCCCAGAGGGGTAGGCAGAGACTACAGATCTCCATTTGTCACGATCCTGACATACCCTTTCGCTTCATCTACATTCATACATCTTTTCATACATGACCTTCGGTATCGAGTACTTTTCACGCCACCTTCGGCCAGGACATCACCAATCTGGTCTGTATATGTCCTTCTGGGGCGAACTCTACTCACTCGGCCCATTACATCACCCATATAAATCTCTTTCGTCAATCGCCTTTCATCCATTCTCTTCATATGCCCAAACCACCGAAGCATGCCCTTTTCAATCTTGGTCACTACGTCTTCCTTCAAACCGCAACTTTCCATTATCACACTATTCCTTATCCTGTCATTCAATGTCACACCTTTCATGCTCCGCAATGACCGCATTTCTACGGCATTGACTTTACTTTTATGCTTCTTCTGCCATACCCAACTTTCCTTTAAGATGTTAGTTTATTCCTAACTAGCTGTACCGCGTGGTGTTACTAGTGTTTTTTTCGTTCAAATATAGCCCATTTCAGGAATCATTTAGCATTCTAATAGTGTAGGAATTATCAAAATCCGTCCAGTATTTTATATGTTGATTCATTACAAACATCCATCCATATAATTCTTTTCTCTTTATAATATTAGTATTAGGGTAGACCGATTACAATTCTTAAGTAAATTAGGTCGCCTTTATGTAGTTTTCTGCTTTATAAGGGAACTAGCTGACCCGGCAAACGTTGTTTTACCAATATACGTTAATAACAGTGTTTCTCTACTATTATATGCATGTATTATACATATAAACCTTCCTCAAAAATCACTCTATACATTAGAGAAAACCGCATCAACATCCGTTACCTAGTTTTAAAGAAGAAGACAAACAAACAGACAGACAGCGGAAAGCGACTTTGTTTTATACTATGTATTGAAGTACATTATAAAGTATTAGTACAAATATATTGGACATAAATCCGAACTGAATTCAACCTGGATAATCTGAATATTATACATGAAAACCTTCCTCAAAAATCAGCCTATATATAACAAAATAAAAATCCGTTGCGTATTTTTAAAGATCTAAGCTTACATAGAGGGACATACAGCGGGAAGCGACTTTGTTTTAGACTATGTACGTAATGATAACTAGTTACTTGAGAAAAAGACGACTGTTAAAAGAAACTGTGTCCAATATATTTGTACTACACCATATTTTGTATTTTCATCTGTCTGGCATCGTAGCGGGAAAACGATGTGCATCACTGTTTCACTACGGACGACAGTGAAATGAAAGTAACGAAATCAGCAATGTACATGGTTTTCCACTAAGATGCTATACCGATGCAAATACAAAATATGGTGTAGTACAAATATATTGGACACAGTCTCTATTAACAGTCGTCTTTTTCTCAGTAACTAGTTATCATTACGTACATAGTCTAAAACAAAGTCGCTTCCCGCTGTCTGTCCCGATTAAAAATACGCAACGGATTTTGTGAGTTTTTTTTTTAATAGCCCGTTGGATCCCACTGCAGGGCAAAGGCCTCCCCTTTCTCCAGTCTTTCCGATTTTGCGCTGATGTCCACCAGTTTTTGGTTTGTTTATTTTTATTTATAGACTGATTCTTGAGCTTCCTCAAGAAGAATCTTGATCTTGTATGGTCTCCCCTGTATGGTCGGCCAAGAATGTCTATAAGCTTTGTTAATACATCCGGTGTCACTAAACATCAAGCGGAGAGCTGTGACATTATGACAAGTAAAAATCATTTAAATGTCTACTCACATTTATAGGGTTTTAGCTTTCCAATGTGTTTGATAATTTTATCTATGTTTGGTGCTGACTGTAGAGTGCAGTTTTGAGTATTATTGGAATTGTGGTGTAGTGTGCAATGTAAATTATCTGAATATATAAAAGGAGACGAAGCTGACTGACTGACAATCAATGCACACCCCAAACGGCTAAACGCAGCAACCTGAAATTTGGGCAGGCACCTAGTTTAGATATCGTAGGGGTGCACTAAGAAATAAATTCCCGAAATTTCCACGGGAACAATGTTTGCCGGGTTAGCTAGTCATTTAAGAAATCTATAGTTATACTTAGTTCTGATGAACACCAATCAGGTACGTACATAGATCGTTTGTATAATTATTTCAGTAGGATTTTTATGTCATTTAAAGGAAAGGACCGCAACTTCAAAATTTTTATTTTGAGAAAAAGGCGCGCAAAGTTTTCTTATGTGGAGCCATTATATTTAGTAGGTTTTTGGTTAGAGCTTTGGTTTTTAGCCGTATTTCCAACATATTATTAAGATACTTTGGCTAAAGACAATGAACATGTAGAGATCGTGTCAGGTGGTGTTAAAAAATTGTTGGTTGATATTGCATATGTGAGATATCTGTTTACGAGTGATGGCAGGTAACATAAAGATATTGACGCAAAAGCGAGCGTGGGTAATGAAATGAAACCAACGATTTCCTTCAGGGTGTTTTTACATGCCTACATAGGTACAATCAGCCAATAATCTGGTCTACCACCCTTGAGACTCGTATGAACGTCATTAAACATTATAGGTTCATTGTTTAATTGTCGCAATAGAACAACTCTACCTTATCGATTTTTTAGTAACACAGGAACTGTCATCAAAATTAATAGGCCACTTTCTTGGCCGATCGTACTCTTTAAGCCTGTTTCCCATATTTAAAACAATGCAACGGATTTTCATGCGGTTTTTTGTTAAAGTGTGAATCGTCAGGATGGAATATGTATGCATACAGTCATAATACAGTAGAGTAACACGGATAACTCGTGCAAAATCCAGGCGGATGGCTAGATATAAAATAAACTCTGGCTAATGAGTCGTGGTATGACGAGATGTTCCGAATTTAAATATTTCAACACTTTTTCGTACAAAAGTTCGTAGATTCTAAATTAGGATTTTCTATTTCTAGGGTTTTAGTCCTTTTTCATTCTAGCAGTAGGTACTTTTTCATTTGCCAGCCTAACAAACATTCTCTTGGTCCGTCTGATGTCGGCCAACTTTCCGACACAAAACAAATGGTTGTCCGACAGTGCCTAAGTTAGACATTTATTTACACTTTGAATGCTAGACAGAATTCATGCCTTTTGTTTAAAAAAAAACATTCCTAATTAGTCCCAAAGCAGAGGTACACAGGCTATTCGAATGCTTACAGTTCTCCAAACGTAGGTAGGTGTTTAACCCAACGTAATAAGTGATGATCCCATTGTCGTTACAGTATTTACACATCTTATTGTTGGCGAGTATCATAACGATGTTTTCCATCATAGTACCTAGAGGTATATCTGCTACACTTACTCTCTGGGTAATCTATCTAAATTGAATCGTGCAATAATTATTCTAATACAATATTTTTTGTAATCTTACCGTGAATCACTAGAATGCAATGGCCACTGTATTCCAAATATCTTCAATCTTGCAGGCGGTCTACGTTTCTGTTCATTCCTCGTTTCTTCCAGAGGCGGCGTGTGATGTCGTCCGCCAGACGAAGCTCTGGTGCCACTTCGACGCCGCCTTCTTCGCCGTCTCTCCACTAAAATGAAGTTATCCCCATTCCGTATGATATAAGACGAACGCAAAGTCGATTTCTCCTCCCCTTGACGCTGTCTGATAAGATCAGCTGTTCGCAGAGTGTGAATGTTCTGGTATTCAGCCTCCTGAGGAGCAGCCGGCGTCACTTCCTGGCTGGGCCCACTCCCATCCCTCTTCTTTCGAGAGGAATGGAGACCGACACGTCTCCAAACCTTTTCCATGAATCTGGATTTGATGTCATCCCATTATTTCACTGACCGCCTGTTACTTCACAACACCTCACAATAGTCACGATATCACTGTTACCGAGTTTATTTCATTTAGAAAACACTTCACACAGTATCCGGGAGTCAGCGTCACAGAAACAATAAAAATCGCAATTTTATTTTAATCCGCAAGCATCGGCATTGTCAAAGGATTCACGTGTGCGGGTGTATAAAGCCGTATCGACGCCGGGTAGATATTGAATGGGTGCTGGAATGCGTGTTTTCTTATTAAACGTAGAGCTGTTTGATAATATCGTTATAGGTTAAATTTTTATGGGGAGAGTTATAACAAGCCGTGTTTTTTGACACCAGACCAGCCGGGGCCTGCCCTAGGGTGCGGGCTGTGTCGGCTGCACGCATGCGCGACTCCCCTTTGCCCTCGCCCGACCGGCGGCGGCGGCGGTGGCGGCCGAGCAAAATGGCGGCATTTTGGACCCCTTCCCGTATTGAATATCTAATTTTATATGTGCAATAATTCTTGGGAACAGTGGTGTGGGTTATTAGGTCAACGGTTTACTCAACGTTTTGAATGTTAGGTTTTATCTAGAATCTACATTTTCAGATGGAGATTATGCCGCCGCGCCGGTGCCTGATTCAAAAATAAATACCTACAGGATCCAATGGGAAGACTTTATTTTTAATACAATTTTGTTTTCAATTTTGTACGAGCCCGTGTAGTGTTTTCAAACCGGTGTAACGGTTTGCATTATATATAGGGAGGTACACTTAGTAGACGTATCATAATGAGTCACGGAGTGCCGCGGAGATAGGAACCTACATTAAATGCTGTTTAAAATATGTGGCATGTTGATGATTTCATCACTAATAAAAATGATACTGACTGTAGTATTCGAGATATGAAAAGCTACTCAGGTCCGTGGATAAGTTTCTGTAACATTAACTTCACAGACACGGTGTTTCCACAATGTGTTCGCAACTCGGCGTCCATTGGGCCTATCGTGCGTGATTCGGGTGGCTCTGTTCTGACCACCATGCTTGGTTTTCATTATACCTATAGAGTTAAATGTCGGAAGTTTTACGATTCGACAGTCCCTGATTGTACCTGTAGTGCTCATATCGTCAAATTTTCACCTCAACTACACATTAAAATTTCTCAAATATGCAGCTCATGAAGTTTGCGAATATTCGCTCGTTAGACGTCGTTAACTCAGGTGGTGCCTCACTGTGGATCTTTCATCTATCTTGGATGTAATGGAATCAGGGGCAAAGCCACCACCACCCAAGCCTACCTGCCTCTCGAGAGATGTGTCTAGACGACTTGCTTTTACCTCTTGAACGCACTCGAGTTTTCTTGTTTCCATACCATGCAATGGGCGATGGGCTCACCCCCTGTCACGTTGGGTTAAATACGCTTGGTGAACCGTGGGTACTTGCTTTAGCAAATGCCTCTGCCTACCCCTCTTTGGCATTAAAGGCGTGAAGTGTATTTATTTTATTATTTTTCATACCATGCAAATTCTCTTTGTCCATCCCTGTTTTGTTGCCAACTCCAACGCCTAATTTCTAAATTCGGCGTCTCTCTCCAACACAAAACTAGAGCCTCAAGCTGTTATTTTGCTGATCCATCCCAAAGATGAGAACAGTATTCCATACACGATCGAACTTGTGTTTGATACAATGTGAGAAACTGTTCCGGTGTGAAATACCGTCGTACCTTCGAGAGGGTGCCCAGCTTCTTGGCTGCGCGTTGGGCCGTAGCCTCAATGTAGGAGCCTAAGTTGAGGTTGGACATTTTTCCGTATTAGGGAAATCTTCAAGGGATAAAGTCTGCTGGTCCAAAGTTTTTCAAAGCCTATGTACGCAACGCAACACTCATACGGTGAAGAACAATATTGTGAAGCCCGCACACCACTAGGTGTTTGAACTTAATAACGAAGATGGGCTCACCCGTGAACCGTAGACATTTGCTTAGCAATTACCTCTGCCTACACCGCTTTGGGATTAAATGGCGTGAAGTGTATTTTATTTACCAATTCCCACAAAATGAGCGAGTCTGAAGACGAACGATCATAGAATAAAGTAGTTGCATCTCTTTCGTTTGCACGCTATCTTTGACAGTTTGTTTTTTTTAGAACAACCCTTATAGCACTTGGTAATCTCGTCTCTAACCCTCTTGTCTGTAACTATTATGGATAGGCGTGTTGATATAGGTAGGTAAGGTATAGGTACTTACCGACACCTACACCCGAAACAGAATGTCTAATCCTTATGTGACTATCTAGGTGTAATTATCTCGAGAGCTCCTAAAGTACCGATAGATACCTACCTACTAGTGTTCGCAACTAGGAATCCACGGTCCATCCCGAGATTTTTGTGAAATTCGTGAAATAAAAAGTAAGCTTTTTTTAAGTTAAATATTTATTAAGCAAGAGATAGATACGAGTAGATACATAAGATGATAGGGTGCGAAAGAGGAAGAATGTCCCTAGAGACCGTGAACTCGGTGTGAATGTGAGTGGGATGAGGAAGAATCTAAGTATACTTATAAGGCAGTGAATGGAAAGAAAAAGGCATGGTTGGATGTGTTGACCACGAACACCAACACCTAAACAACAAGAGAGTGTGAGGATAAAAGTGACAGAAAAATGTATAAGTGCTTGAAGAAGAGAGTGAAAGAGCTGATAGTGATGGTGCGATTGGTGCGTAAGAACAATGAGTTGAAAGAGAGGAATGAAAAGAAGTTCTCAAAGAACTTCCAAAATAATCGAAGACTATTTTGAAAACTGTTCCGTACTGTTAGAAACAAGTTAGAGAATCTTAGCATGAACCAATCTAGTACCTAAATCAAAGTTTAAATGTTTTATTAATTTTAAATGTAGAAAGTATCGTTATTATTACCCGCACTCACTCTTCTTTCAATGTCTTTGTTAAACTTTCCATCACTTGTATGTAAATAATAGAAATCCCAAATATACAAACTCATCCACTTGTAAAATTTTCTCACCGTCAATCATGCACTCACAAACTGTCCTTTCATTATTTTCGACTACCATTACTTTGGTCTTGCTCGCATTTACTTTCATTCCTTTCCTTTTCAATGACGAGGACAAGGTTAACGATGCCCTTCGCAGTTTTATGGAAAGGCAAGTCCTGTCGGAAAAGGCAAGATGTCCATGACGCTGTACTGGCTAGGTGCCAGTACAGCGTCCCTTAATGTACGGGAGTGAAAGTTGGGTATGGCAGAAGAAGCATAAAAGTAAAGTCAATGCCGTAGAAATGCGGTCATTG